>BTHU01000006.1:55935854-56140854 GCA_036184795.1 Tokudaia tokunoshimensis
GCTGGCCCTGCGCTGTCTGTTGACTTCCCTGTTCTCTTTTCTCCTAGCCCTGCCCCCGGCCCTACTCCCCTGGTCATTTTTCCTTTTCTCCCTTCCTTTGATGTTCTCTGACTCTTTTTCTTCTTCTCCGTTTTCCCTTTTCTTTCCTCTCTTCCCTTTCTCCCTTCTTCAACTTCTTTTACACACTCTTGACTTAGCTCCCTAGAGAAATAGCCTGTGAACCAGAGGCTGTGAGCAAGAAATACACGGAGGTGATTGGGTTGAATTCCGACTTGGTGTTTTTATGATTAGGAAGTGTCAGCACCTCAGCTGGTCACATTCCTGCCTTGGTAGTTAGTTGGCCATTGACTTTTCCAACTCAGGATCCATACCTGAGTTCTGGAGTCTGATCTCTTGGGGTCACTGAAATCAATGAATGAGTGAATGAATGAATGAATGAATGAGTGAATGAACGAATGAATGAATTCACTTCCTAGGAGAGGCATCACAGTGTGCCTGTGACTGCTTAGGCATACTGTTAGGGTCTGGTAAGGATCACGGACGAGAAACGGGAAAATAACATTGTTATTTAGCATAACCTCATACACACTGGTTCAGTTCACAGTTCAGTTGCCAACTTAATTTACTTTAGCAATTATGCTTTAAAGAAAAGCTGTTGAACAGGGTAAGAAGTCCTCCCAGTATGGCAATAATTCTTAGATGATAATCCTCACGGTTCACTCTGAGTAAATGAGTTTAAGACACGGATTCACTAAGCGTATGATGAAGAGCTTGGGGATTCATATCCAAACATCTCCCCCAAATTAATCAACATAAATGCCATCTCACTACCAAGACTGATTTATAAAAAGTCGGCAGTTTTTCTAGTTAGATATAGTCATAGAAACAGATACAAAGAGTTGCAAGTCTTTAGTGTCTTAGACTCTTTCTGAGCGTCTAACAATGGTACCTACTGCACAGATGGCGTCTTGCACAAGAAATAAGAGTCACTGCTGAGGCTGTTGCAAGGAGGGGAAGGGGCTGTACGCGCCATCCCAGGATTGTAGGGAGGGCTCTGCAGAGGGAACTCTGCACTTCTTCCCTGTGTGATGAAACTGGCTTCCTAGGAAGGATGTGCCTTGTGCAAAGACGCAGGTCAAGATGGAAAGTGGATGAGGCAGTTGCTGAACAATGCACTCTGCTGGTCTCATCTGATTGCATCCTGCATCTTTCCTAATCAGGCACTCTAGCTTTGACTCTCCAGCTTCCACCCTCCCTTCTCCACTTTTATTAGCCTGAGGCTAAGCACGTAGGCAGATTTCTTAGGTCAAGAAACCTCAAGAAATGTAGTGTAGAACACAGACCATTATCTGGATCATAGAAAGGCTGATGAGAGGTTTTTGCAGCCACATGGTGTTGGGGAAGGGCATAGGACTTCCAGCAGTGCTGGGGGAGAGGGCATTGGTATATAACCACAGGCTGTCAGTACAGATCATGTTTGCAAGTTCTAAGGGTAGGGACCACGTCCTAGGGAACTGGGAATTTAAGTTGTCACAAGTACTTATTTTCTGACCATCAGAAGAAATATTAACCCCCATTTTATGAGGAAGATATTATTCATTGCCTAATAACTTTACATCCATATCATTTAGTGTTAAACGTAAAAATTTCAATGCGTGCTATAAAACAGGAAGAAATGACTAGACTCCTAGATTTAAAGAGACAACAAACCCACAGATGACGTAGATATGATGGTTTTTAGATAAAGACTTAATCATGTCTATGGCTAACATAAGAAGACAGAGCAAATAATGGACAAAGCAGACAAGATGAAGAACTTCAGAGAATTGAAATAATCAAATAGATATTCTAGAATTAAGCTAGGTTACTTAACATTAAAGATCTCGAACCTCTTGAACGTGTGGATGAATTCCTCAGAATACAGAAGTTTTGATTTATAAGACAGGTCAAAACAAAATACAGAAGCAGAATGAAAAAAAGAAATAGCATCACCCACCATAGGCACACAGTATACCAAACAACCTCTAAACCCACAGTTCTCTGGAAAGAGAGCCCCTACTTCGAATGGCGAGTCACATCTGTCTGGGCCCCTTGATAGCTTAGCAAACAGGCACAGTCCATGTCAATTCCTGCATTGGTTCAAAAACATTTGTGTTTTCAAGGGAATCTGGAAGATGGGGAGCTGGTTTGACACAACTTTTTATAGATTTTATATTGAAATTGAAATTTCATGGAATTCTTATACATTGACTGGAGGCTCAGTGACCCTGATGTTTTTGGGAAGAAAGAACACACTATGGCTTCAGCCTCATTGGGGTCTTAAGGAAAAGTGAGAAATAAGGCAGATTTACCTATGAAGGTGGAATGGTTAGTTTTAAATTTTAACATGAAATGGTCTAGAGTCACTAGGGAAGAGAGTCTGAGTGAAGAATTGTCTAGAGCAGGTTTGTTCAGGGATGTGCCTGTGGGGAGGGGGGATTATCTAGATTGTTTGATTGAGGCAGGAAGACATAGCCCATCACGGGTGGCACTATTCTCTGTGTTTGGGTCCTGGGTATAGAAGGTCATGGAAAGTGAACTCAGGGGTAAGCTTGAGATGTTAGGAAGGTTGAAAACCACTGTCATAGGGGCCTGTCCACACATCCCTAGCTTTTTTGTTTGTTGTTTGAGACAGGGTTTCACTATGCAGCCCTTGCTGAAGTGGAACTCTCTGTGAGGATTAGGTTGACCTTGAACCCAAAACAGGTCTGATGCTTCTGCTTCCCAACAGATCCCCAAGTCCTGGGATTAAAGGCATAGTTCACACTTCTGGCAGAATGATTCTGACATAAAAAAAGGAACCACCACCTGTGGAAACCAGATAGATAATTGGTCAAAGCAGTCAGGAAATGATATGTAGACAGTTTGTGGACTCTTGGATAGCTCTGTCTGCTGAACCTCACAGCGGCCTTCAGTCCCTTCATGATCAGTGGGAGCCAGGCTTTCAGACGGAGGCACTAACTGTCTTTGCATCTGTTGTATTGCACAGCACATTCGCAACTTAGCTTCACTGTGCCAACTAAGTTGGATTTGGAGACTTTTTCTTCTAACCAACCTCCAGTTCAGGTTGGGTAAGGACAAGGTAAAAACCTTCTTTTCGTATGCTGTTTTTTATTATGATGAACCAATAACACAGGCACATGCACATACACTCACACATATGCAATGCATGCACACACTCACACACACACACACACACACATACACAAATTCATCTTTTGTAGAATCTATACTTATCAGTGACCGGGGAACTTCCTGTAACCATTAGGGTTGTGGAGGTCTCAGGCTTGTATAATAACAATGATCTTCAGGTTTGTACTGTTGGACAGAGAGAAGTACAGTGACTCTGACCCTGATGCTCATTTCAGTGCTTGACACCCCCCCCAGGTGTTTACATTTCATTCCCTTTGGAGTTGGATCCTAGCTTTGTTCAGTTTGTAAGCGCCTTGCTTATTCTTCTCCTTCATAAGTCCCCAGAAAGTCACCTGTCTGAATCAGTGAGGTGGCCAAACTGGGTACTTTGCAGAAGTTTTGTAGGATCAGTAGAATATAAGTTTTAGATCTCTTTATGGACCTGAAATCTTCACCCTAATGAGGACTTTGATTTTTTTTTCTCAATAAAAAGCACACAGAGGGAGGGATAATAATAACATAAGTAATGCAATAATATTGATGATGCAAAAAATATATCTGCTGAGTTTTTACTGTCTGCAGATCCTAGGCTAAGCACTGCTCACACTCTATCTTAATAATTAACCACCACAGAATCTCTGTATGACTGTTAATGTTTTACACAGTTTGATTAGATAATTTTTTTCCAAACTCAATGAGATTCTATCATTTTCTAAAGCCAGTGGTATCTGGTGAATGCTTTATATGCTTTAAAAGAGTATGGAATCTTCCAGTTGTTTTGTTTTGTTTCATTTTGTTTTGTTTTGTTTGTTTAGTTTAGTTTAGTTTTGTTTTGTTTTGTGTGGGTAGGACAAGGCCTCACTCCATCGTGCAGACGGATACAGAGTTTCTTCTGATGCCTCCAGCTTGTGATGACCCACAGCCACTGTGCCTTGCTGTTCCCAGCTCATTTGTTGTAATTGTTTGCAGTTTTGCTCTGTGATGAGGTTAGATTAAATTGGATATAAAATCATATTACTTTTCCTGGGTGATACATAGGGAAGTGACAGCCTCGAAAGCTTGAAAAATATCAAAATGATGAAGGGAAATGAAAGCAAGCCATCGGTTAGTTGATGCTGTTGTTCTTCCTTTGGGGGTGCAATCCCCTTCAGCTCCATCAGTCCTTCCCTTAGCTCTTCCATTGGGGTCCCTGGGCTCAGTCCAATGGTTGGCTGTGAGCATCTGCGTCTGTATTAGTGAGGTACTGGCAGAAGCTCTCAGGGTACAGCCATAACAGGCTTCTGTCACCAAGTGCTTCTTGATATCAGCAATAGTGTCGGGGTTTGATGTCTACAGATGGGATGGATCCCTAGGTAGAGCAGTCTCTGGATGGCTTTTCCTTCAGTCTCTGCTCCATTTTTTTTTGTCCCTTCAATTCCTTTAGACAGAAACGATTCTGCGTTAAAAATTTTGAAATGGGTTGGTGGACAGGACCACCCAGAGATCCCAGGGAGTAAGCCATCAACCAAAGAGTACACATGGAGGGACCCATGACTCCAGCTACGTATGTAGCAGAGGATGTCCTTACCTGGCATTAACGGGAAGGGAAGCTTGGTCCTATGGAGGTCCCTGTTTGTCCTGATCATTCTCCTGGTAGGGGATGCTAGAGCGGTGAGGCAGGAGTGGATGAGTGGGTGGAGGAGCACCCTCATAGAGGCAAAGGGGAGAGGGGGATAGGATGGGGCGTTTGTAGAGGGGAAACCGAGAAGGGGATATCATTTTAAATGTAAATGAATAAAATGATAAATAAATAAAAAAGAAGGAAAGGAAGGAAAAGAAGGAAGGAAGGAAGGAAGCCCTCAGTGCCGTGCCTAACTTACCATTTCAGATCTCCCTTTTGTATCAATGGAATGGTTATTAATTTGTTCTTATTTATTGATACCTAACTTGGCAGAGACCAAGGGGAGTGATTCTCTTTGGGGCAAAGTGAGCGGCCTCTATTGCCCTGCCCGTGGCTGGCGTTTCCGGTACAGGCTGCAAGGGGTGCAGGGCTGGATTGGGTATTTCTGCTTGTGTATTGTTGACAGCAGGGACTATGCCTGGCTCTCTTGCATCGTTTTGTGCTGTGTCTACTCTGTAACAAGGTGGTTACTTCATAAACAAGGCGCTCGGAATGAGAGCAATCGCCGTCTTGGATCTCCCTGCCTGTCTTGATCATTCTCCTGGAATTTTGCTTATTAAGTTGTTGACTGGAATAACTGGATACTGTATTCTGGCTTGCTATAAATGTTCCTGTATTAGATTAAATGTGACCAGTCTCAGTTTCTGCTCTTTCTCTGTAACCAGAAAAGAGTCTTATTATTCACCGTGTTCTTTACTCTTAGCGCTGCAGCTCAGATTAGAACAGGGGTCTTTTTACTCTCATTCTGAGGTGCAGAGAGCAGCACCAAGGAGAAACTGTTTACGGATGATTGAATGATTGGGTCAAGCATAATGAAGTTGATGGTATTTAAGTCTTTAACCTGATGTCAAAACCAAAAAGCGACAACAAAACCCAGCTCCTTCAGGTTAAACTTAATGGGTTGTCTGTTCTTTCTAAAGAAAGTGTTTGGAATGCCTACAAATGAGTACAGTTCTCCACAGACATTTCCATTTCCACTGTGCTCTCCAGGATAAGGAGTAACTTCTGTCTATAATGAGTGTGTGTGAAAGAGTATATGGTGTGTATGTTTGCAATTCTCTGTGTGTGTGTGTGTATGGTGTGTGTCTGAGTGTGTCTGTGTGTGTTAGTGTGGGTTTGTCTCTGTGTGTGGTACATGTGTATGTATGTGTGTGTGTTTGTGTATGTAATTGTGTCTGTGTGTGTATGTGTGTGTATGTATGTGTATGTATGTGTGTGTGTATGTGTGCCTGTGTGCGTGTGTGTTTCCTGGTTGCATGACTTGCCTTGCAAAACATTTTGCTTTTCTAGTTCCCATTATTATGTGAGTATGCAAAAGATAATTTATTTCATATTATTTAAAGCCTTCTGAATATTATTAGCATGAGAGGAAACCATGAAAATTATGGGTTCCTGTCTCAGTATTTTAACAAATATTTACTGAGAGCCAACAAAAACAATATTTACTGCATGACTGGAAAACAAGAGTCCACAGTCTTTCCCTCTCTGGAATTTATTGTTTATGGTCTGTATTGTTTATTACAGAGAGCTCTGCTAGTGTCAACTACAGCTAGTGTGGGACAGAGAAGGTGAGTGCACAACAGAATAAGAATTAGGGGAGAGGATTAGGTCCCTGGTGGTGGGGTCGGGGTTGGAGATGCTCTTTCTGTGTAACCAACCAGCCAAGGTTAAGTGTGGCTGTTGACCTGGGGAAAGGGACCATTGCAGGGGACATGAAGCAGTGTGGTTCAGCCCAGTTCAATGAGTGTTTATAGACCGCCTACCATACACCAGGCACTGTGCCTGGACTCTGGAAATAAAGACGGAAAAAAAAATGCATAGTTTGCCTCTGGGAAATAACTCATTCTAAGGGGCTCATTGTTGTGTAATTGATGAATCTGGAGAACCCTCTATGTACTTATTTGGCTCTTCATGCACTTTTTTCTCTTCTGAGTAATTTGACTCCTGTCCAGGGATTACCTTGGGAGGCAAATCTTCATCAAAAGGCCCAACAGGATTCTTTTGTTTTCTGTTTTTTTTTCCATCATATGTTCAATGACAAACACGTAGCCATAGTTTGTGGACTTCAAGTTCAGCAGTGCTACCCCAGGCTTCCCGGCTCATTGATCCCAACATCATGCCACATGCCTTTTTCAGTCTGCCAACAGTCTGGAAGAAAGGAAGCTTGACTGCCATCAAACAGAAACTGCAGTGCTACTTCTTTTAAAAAAGATCCATCAACTCGAATTTGAATCTACTCATGAAAGCAAATTGTAAGACATATATTTGTGCTTGATTCACGTTTTCATAGAAAGCATGCCTCAGTCCCTGAGTACAATGTATAGGTAGCATTCATACAGAGTATTAACTTGTATGCCCAGGGTGGGAGCTGTGGCAAAAGGCAGTGGCTGGGACATCAGGGGAAGAACACACCAGCATAACTTATGCCACCCTGGAAGGCAAGTCCTCACTCACCCCGCCCACCCAAAGCACATTCTAGCATTACTCCCTATGAAGGTCAAGGCTCTTTCATAATCGTTCTGTTTGTGATCGTGATGCTTCTCTATTATCCTAGACATACAATCACGATCCTGGTGGAACATAGGTTGTGGGCCATAGCTTGCGAGCCAATTCTGAGTGACACACACTCCTACTCTTTTCTCTAACTGTACCAACCAACAGGGTTCTTGGCTTCCAGGAAGCCCATCAGTCAGTGTGGCTGGCTCCTTGGCTAGCGTGGATCCATAAAGAGATGGGTCAGAAGGTCAGTGACACAAAGGTCACATTTCAGTCCTGTCTCATGTCATCATCCTGTTTCTTTCTGCTCTTCATCTCAACAAGTCACACAATTTCTTTGTATCATTACACAGCTGGCCTTCCATCTCCATGGGTTCTGCAGCCAGACTCAACCAATAACAGGTAGAAAATACTGAAGAGAAAAATCCACCTACCTTAGGGCGCCATTACTTCTTTTCTGGTGTCTTTTTTTCTCTAGTGAGTTTCTCTAGTGAGTGTATTTTGGTTTTGATTACTTCTCTGATAAAAAAAAAATTCTTAAGTGTCTGACCACAAACCACAAACAAACAAGCAAACAGTGTATTTACTCAACATGTTCAGACTTGAAAAAAACAAACATTATTCCCGGCATAGTAATACAACTACTTTTCACAGCCTTCAGTTTGTATTAGGTATTGTAAGTAATGCAGAGGTGATTTAAAGTATGTCTATGGTGACATCTTATATAAGAGACTTGACCATTCAAGGACTCTGGTGTCACTGGGAGAGCTAGAACCAGTTGCCAACTGGACTGAGCTTGAGTCTATATATTCAACTATGATGGCTTGCTTGAACACAAATTCCTACCCTGCTTTCTAATTTTGGAATATCAATGTGTGCATTATCTTTGGTATTTATGTATAAGGGGGCAAGTGATACGTCTAGGTTATAGACGAGTACATTCTCATGGACACATTTCCTCAACTGAAGCTCCTGTCTCTGTGATAACTCCAGCTTGTGTCAAGTTGACACAAAACCAGCCAGTACAGAGACTCAAGGCAATCTCTTCGCTATAGCCATCTGTAAAATCAAAAGGCAAGTTGCATACTTCCAATACATAGTGGTACAGAATATACATTATCAGTCTGAAAGGGAGTGAAAAAGTCCTGGACCAAAACAAGAGTGAGCCAAGCAGTGCAAACATCAAATCCTACTGTTCCATGTTCAGTGTCAAAAAGACTTAGCTGGCTCTTCTCTCCCAGATTTGTTGCCTATAACATACATCTGTTCCCTGGGCTGGTTCCACTTCCTGTATACAGCTTTCTTTGGCAGATACCCCACAGCTCTGGATTCTCCAAACATGGGGTTTCCAACACAAGGCAGGCTTTATTTCCACAGTTGAATTCCATTGCCTCTCAAGGCCTCCATGCAGGAGCCTGCCCCACACCTGGCCATGGCACATTTGTGAAACTGCAGGAGAAGATTCCACAACTCTTTTACTCTTTCCTGCATCTTTGCAAAAGTTGGAAGACATTGCCAAACTCTGACGCTACCCTTGTCCCCTCAAGCCACATTTGCCGCCGGGATGATCATTTGCTGTTGCTTTGTTGAAATAGAACATTCCTTAGGCCTTTTTCTTTCACAAATTGGAAGTTCAAGCGGGTGAGGTGTGGCGCTGAAGGCACCTTTCACTTTATTGCAGTGTAGGTCAGATCTCTCCTTTCTATCTCTTGCAGTGTGAGAGGAACAGAGGCCACAGAGATGGCTGCTGGAACAGCAAGCTGAGAGCTCACATCAGGAGCTACATGCAGGAAGCAGAGGGAAGAAACCTGGAATGAAACCCAAAGCTTTCCTCCAGCGAGGTCACATCTCTTAAGCATTCCCAAGCATTGTTGCCAACGTGGGACCAGGAAGTCAAACAGCTGAGCCTGGGCGGACATTTCTCATTCAAACCACTGTAAGTCTCAGTTACGTGAGAGCCTAAGGCAAGAGGATCACAAGTCTGGGCTATTTAGGGCAATAGAGGGAGACCTTCAGATTGAAACAAAACAGAAATTAAAAAACAAGCAAATGTCAGTGCCAGAGTCATTGATTGGTATGTATGAGGATGAGGGTTCCACTATTGGTGTAAAACAATATTTTTAAGGACTTTCTTTTAAGAAATTAAGTTGGAGACACCATTAAATAGCCTTTCACACAATTTACAATACCCTTCCTGTACACAATTTATAAAAGCTTTGGAAAACTCAGTGTGTTTCCTTCCCTTAATAATCCCAAATTCCTGTCAAGAGTTATCAGCTCCGTTGAAGCTCTGAATTTTTGTCCTCGGTTTCTTTTTTTTTTTTTGGTTTTTCGAGACAGGGTTTCTCTGTGTAGCCCTGGCTGTCTTGTAGACCAGGCTGGCCTCGAACTCAGAAATCCGCCTGCCTCTGCCTCCCAAGTGCTGGGATTAAAGGCGTGAGCCACCACCACCGCCCTGTCCTCGGTTTCTAAATGAAGATGATGAAAAATGCTGTAGACGATCTGGATAGCAAACTGCACATGCTGC
This sequence comes from Tokudaia tokunoshimensis, assembly GCA_036184795.1. Lineage (NCBI taxonomy): Eukaryota > Metazoa > Chordata > Mammalia > Rodentia > Muridae > Tokudaia > Tokudaia tokunoshimensis. Next base: position 55,945,709 of record BTHU01000006.1, read on the forward strand.
CTCACTTCCAGATTATCCTGTATAAAGGGATTTACATGAGTACCACTTTATACACCAAGGATTTATATTTATTTTTTTCTGGAAATATTATTAATAATATACTTAGCAGTGATCTTCTAGTCCAAAATGTTCTTGTGTTATTTTGAAATGAGGAGTTAATGACTCAGAAGCCACTGGGCATCCAAGCTATGGTTTACTGGTGGTCAGGTTAGGAAATTCTGTTCCCATCAACTCCCTTCCTTAGCTCAGAATGCCTCTGGACTCCAATTTTTTTTCTTTTGATTTGTCATATTCATGGTCACCGGTTGGTGTTTTCCAACCAAAAGTAGAAGCCGTGACACGCCACAGGAGTATTGTGCCTATTTTATTTCCATGTTAGGTAGAAGCAGGAAAAAACATGTCATATCTTGGGGAAAAAAACCTTAATTTTGTTGTATTTTCAAGCCAAGAGGTTTGGATCAACTTTGGTTGAGTGTCTGAACTTCTGGCCTCTTAGAGTAAATCTAAGTTCAGGATTTTAGCGCAACTCCTGCTTAGAAGAAGAAGCCAGCCATATTTAGATTGTGCTAACACATAAATACCTTAGCTTCTAAATCATTTTGACTTAATGTTGTACTAATTGTGTAATTGCATAGACTCTTACAGTGGGATGAGCTGTCAATAATTATAGTCTTACACGTTGACTTACTTATTGGATACTTTATCTACTTATGAAACACTACTCATTGAGTGAACACTTGATCAAAAGTCACTATATAAAATAAATTTAAAACAAAACTTGTGCCTACCTCTTGGTAGGGAATGGTACATGCTCCTAGAAAGTAAACCCAAATTACTTTGTGTTCTCGTAACTATCGAGGGCATCTGTAGATCCTATGAGATGAATGGAAATTTATGCTCAGACATTCATATTTGTCATATCTTTTATTTTTAGGTGCATTGAGGTGAAAAATATAACTGGGTACATTAGGATGAGAAGGAAGAAAAGGTTACATTTACGCAATTCTCAGCAGGAAGGCAGTTCTGAACAATTTATCCTATTATTATTTTCCTTGGCATTGTTTATATTTTACTGTTGTGTAGATTTGTTTCTTTTTATATTTTTAAATTCATCTCTTCCCCTATTCCCCCCACCCCCAAGTTTTGCAATGTAGCTCAGGCTGACCTCAATCATGAGATTCTCCTGCTTTAGCTTCTCGATTAAAATAAAAGCATGCATCACCGTGCCCAGCTATCTTTGGCTGCCTTCTGATTTAGTCATCTAATATCATCCATCCTATTTATTATCCTTATTATGACAAATAGCAATATAAGCCATATAGAACCCAGTATTAACTGTGTTAAATAAACACAGATCACTTTCCCTCATAAGATATGATTTTTTCATCTTTGTTTTTGCATTAAAGGCAAGTCATCTCTAAGGAGGAAGATGGAGAAAGGACAACCTTAGGGTACAGACTGTAGAGACAAGAGAAGCAAACTCAAGAGAGTCTCAATCCTCAGGTTTAGCACTGGAAAAGGAATTAAATTCATTATTCGCTAAGTTCTGAGAGTATCTCACACTCTGTCTTCTGTCTCTACTCACTCCCATGCAGCAGGAATGTACTGGACAGGGTTAGAAATGGCTTCTCCTCTGGTTTTTTATGGTTTAGACTAAATACAAAATGCCAGAGTTCTTTAAAATAATCTCTTCATGAGTTTCCAGGCCTTAGAGCAGACTCAGAAAGTGGAGAAATTTCTCAGTAGTTTGTCCAACTCTGTATTATATAGTGACTTTTAACAGTTCTGCTCATAGTTAAGTGACGAAACAACCTCTAATTTCAGGTCAATCCCTACCCCTCCCTAGACCTTCATCCAAATCTGCTTAAAGCAAACACTCAGCTATTTCGTGGGGTCACCTGATACCCACTTTCTTCCTTAGTTCTTGGAATAATATCAGTCACACTTTAAGATCTGACATTTCAGACGGTTGAGTTGAATAACAGGATGAACGAGCTAGCCTTACCGGGGAATTTATAAAGAAACGTTGACAGAGCTTGGACGCTCATGGTGCTGGTGAGGACCACGCTCATAATGATGGTTTCCTTGAACTCTTCCGGAAGGTGTTCCAAACAGAGGAATTTGTAGTTTTTCCTTTGGTTCAAGATCAAAAACATGAACAATTTTAAGGCTGGAGAGCATCTGGTCCACAATTTCAGTGGGAAAGCAACCCACCCTTTCTCAGTCGTATTAAAAACCACCATCTTGGCTTCTGTCTGTACCATTATAGGCACTTGCCATGAATGTCTCTTATCTTCAGTGTGGAAATTGGAGACCGTCACTTGCCCCTTCCTTTTCTTTTTACATTTCTTTTAAAAAAACTTTTATTTATTAGATAATTTTTAGTTCATGAATACAATGTACACTAAAGTTTAAAATTTTTTATTTACTTTTATATTACCTGCGTGTATGTCTGTGCAGCACAGGCATGCAGTGCCCATGGAAACCAGGATAGGATCTCTTAGCACTGAAGTTACAGGTAGTTGTGAGCTGCCATTGGGTCATCTGAAAGAGCAGCCAATGCTTTTGACCGCTGAGCCATCTCTTCAGCTATTCAATACAACGTTCTTAGATCATGCCCACAATTGGCTCTCTCCCTGGATGCCTCCTACACTCCCTATACATCTTCTCAACTTCATGTATGTTCATCCTCTTACTTATTTTTGTTGCAATGTACTGACTCTAACTAGCGCTGCCTATACACACATAGGTATAGAGCACCATCTGCCATGCCTGTGTGTACATGGGTGAAGGGCTCCATCAGCCAGAGCTTGGGAAGTCTACCATGGCCCACACTACTAAAGAAAACTGACTCTGCCCCCCACTGTTCATTAGGGATGTCCCAGAAGACCCTCTCCCTAAACAATATAGGCCATTGCCTGTGTACTTGGCTACTCACTAGGGCTAGATGAGATCACCCTTTTGCTGAAGACAACATACATTTTGGTCATAGGACAGGGAGAAATGAAGTTGGTAGTGATCAGGATGCATCTGCCTGTTGCTGGCTAGCTGCTGTAGTGCCAGAAGGCCCTATGAAGGCTGCTGGTGGGGAAAAGCCACTAACAGCTTAACCCAGCTGTGAACTCTACAAGCTACAAAAATGACTATCCTAGAGATACGCCAGTTGGTACAATAGTAGCATGAAGGCTACACCTCTTTTGAAAAGATTCTTATTAAGCTGTTTTTCAGTGGCTACAGACAATAAATGAAAAGTTTAAGCTGGAATAATGCAATGTTTGAACTAAATTGAGTTCAAATCCTCTCTCTGACATTTGGTGGCTGGGTAGCTTGGGCAAGTGACATGACCTCATGGCTCTGATTTTGCACCTGAATATGTGGCTACTAAATGACAGGCTTTTATAAGCAGAGGTATCTGGGCCACGGTAAGTTCCTAATAATGAATATTATTCTTTTGAATTTGAGGGATTTTTTAATAGATAATGTAGAAATCCTTGCTAGTTGCAATTGTTACCAAAGATGATTTCATTTTCATACAAGCATGTGTTGATGTTTGTTTTAAAAATAAAAGTAACTAGCTGGATGGGATGACAAACATCTATCATCCCAGGCCCAGGAGGTAGAAGCAAGAAGGTCAAGAGTTCAAGGTCAGCTTGGGTGACATGTGACCCTGTCTTTAAAAACTCAAAATAAATAAATCAAATAAAGTAATATTAAAGATGAGTCATTCACTGGGTAATTCTTTCTCGTTTACTTATGTACTCGTGTGTGTGTGTGTGTGTGTGTGTGTGTGTGTGTGTGTGTGTGTGATGTTATACACATGGATATGTAGGTGTGTGCTCCTATGTGTTCGTGTGTGCAAACCAGAGGACAATTTCAGGTGTCTGCTCTATCATTTCTGGGTCTCTCACAAAACCTGAAGCTTGTTGTTTTGACTAGACTAGCTGGGTAACAAGCCCTAGCAATCCTCCTGTCTCTACCATTAAAGCAGTGGGGTTGCAAGCTCTTGTCCATTATTGGGAATTTACCATGGTCCACACACCTCAGCTTATAAAAGCCCTTCAAGGAGATATTAATATCCACATGCACAGGTGCGAGAACAGAGCCGTGATATCACATCACTTGCCCACGTTACTCAGTCACTGAGTGTCTTAGAGAGGGTTTGAACTCAATGTGGTTTAAACATTACATTAATCCACGTGGGTGCCAGTGATCTGGAGTCTGGTCCCCACGCTTGCTCAGCAAGTGTTTTCATCTACTGAGTCATTTTCCAGTCCCTGAACAACTCTTCATGAGTTCCCAGTATGTGACTATTTTTATCCTTCCCTCCAAGAAGCTCAACCAGGAGAAATAGTTATGTTTTGAAAATCATCTTGATATCTGTGGAAAAAAGTATTCTAAGGCTCAGTGAACTATTTAGCAAGTGTTTTTTTGGGGGGGAAGGGGGATGGTGTGTTTATGATCTGATTTGACAAAGCAAACAACAATAATGTCTATTTCTGTAAACTCTTGAGGGTGATTTAAATAACTCAGATCCTTACTAGAGATCATGTCCTGCGTTGATAAATTACTCCTATACTGTTTCAGAAGGTTATTTTTTTTCAAAATTTTTGTCTATCTTTCTCATTATATCTGCCAAAGTACAGTTTAAAAAGAATTATTGTGTGTAATTTAAATATGCATGCATTAAGAGAGCTTTCTAAAATTCCTTGTAAAAAGGAAGATTTTGTTTGTTTTTCCCCATTGTTATGTGAAACTGAGAGTCTGGTGCCTGAATTCTTTACCACTGAGCTGCATCTTCAGCCCCAAACAATATTTTTAAATAGAAAGAGCAATTTTTTTTAGTTTTCTTACTATTGAACAGCTAAGACCATAAGAGTTATCTTGTTAGCATGGTCTTAACCTTAAACACTCAAAGTCCGTCCTTCCTTCCTTCCTTCCTTCCTTGCTTCCTTCCTTCCTCCCTTCCCTTCTTCCTTCCCAGCCTACCACTCCAGCTCCATTATTTGTAGGGAGAGAGAGAGAGAGAGAGAGAGAGAGAGAGAGAGAGAGAGAGAGAGAGAGAGAGAGAGGTAACCTGAAACCACTGTTGGATTTCTCATTTCTAGAACAATGGGAAATGAGAGTCCATTAAGCTGGCCATGATGGCCCACACTTCTAACTCAGTACGTAGGAGGCTGAAGCAAATTAAGATGTGCCTGTGCCATATCACAAAATGGTCTCCATAAAAGGAAGGAAGGTAAGGAAAGAAGGAGGAAAAGAGGGATGAAAGGAAGGGAAGAAGGGGACAAATAAAGGAAAGAAGACACATTGCTTTAGGAATGCAGATGGCAGAATTTTGCTATAGCAGTCTGAAGAAGCAGGACAAAGGTTATTATTGATTATACCATTGCCTATTAGAAAGCCATCAGACAGACAGAGTGGCTAGGCTATGAGGGGAGGATGCTCTTTAGACAAGGTGAAAAGGTGAGAATGAGCCAGACATAAAAAGCCAGTCAGGTACTGAGGGAGGAGAAGAAAGAAGAGTGGGGCTGAGAGTCAGGGACGAGCCAGGGATGAGAGTCAAAGGCTGGGAGGCAGGGGGTCTGTTCACACAGAGTCAACTCAACCTTTGTAAGGAAGCAAGGAAGACCATGAATTGGTGCAGGTGGTAGTTAGATTTAGCATGTCCACATACTATCACCAGAGAAGGACTGGACAGAAACAAGGGGCCAGTAGGAGACAAATGCTTTGATCTAGAAGACAAAAGGAGGTTATTCCACTGAGAAGGGTCTCAGAGGCAGTGGAGTGAAACTACAAACATTCCCGCCACCACCCCCGCCCCATGAAACCAAAGATCTACATGAAAAACACCTCTGACAAAATCGAAGAAATACACAGAGAAAAAGTTAAAATTAAAGATTGTCATGGAAAATAATACAGTCAAAATGGTAGACTCTAAAAGCATTACTGAATTGAAAGAGGAGTCACAAACATTTTCTGATAAAATCGAAGATCCACATGAAGAACACCTCTGTTAGACTATGTGTTTTGTTGGGGAATTGAGTCTATTGACATTATAAGTTATTAAGGAATAGTGATTGTTGCTTCCTGTTATTTTTGATGTTCTTTTTATGTTTGTGTGGTTACTTTCTTTTGGATTTGTTGGAAAAAGATTACTTTCTTGCTTATTCTAGGGTGTAGTTTCCCTCCTCATGTTGGCGTTTTTTCCATCTATTATCCTTTGTAGGGCTGGATTTGTGGAAAGATATTGCGTAATTTTGGTTTTATCATGGAATATCTTGTTTTCTCCGTCTATGGTAACTGAGAGTTTTGTGGGGTATAGTAGTTTGGGCTGGCATTTGTGTTCTCTTAGGGTCTGTATGAGATCTGCCCAGGATCTTCTAGATTTCAGTGTCGCAGGTGAGAAGTCTGGTGTAATTCTGATAGGCCTGCCTTTCTAGGTTATTGACCTTTTTTTCTTACTGCTTTTAATATTCTTTCTTTGTTTACTGCATTTGGTGTTTTGATTATTATGTGCCGGGAGGACTTTCTGATCTGGTCCAGTCTGTTTGGAGTTCTATAGGCTTCTTGTATGTTCATGGACATCTTTCTTTAGGTTAGGGAAGTTTTCTTCTATAATTCTGTTGAAGATATTTACTGGTCCTTTATGACGTAAATCCTCACTCTCTTCTATACCTATAATCCTTAGGTTTGGTCTTCTCATTATGTCCTGGATTTTCTGGATGTTTTGGCTCAGGAGCTTTTTGCATTTTGCATTTTTTTTAACTGTTGAGTCAATGTTTTCTATGGTATGTTCAGCCCCTGAGATTCTTTCTTCTATCTCTTGTATTCTGTTGTTGATGTTTGCATCTATGACTCCTGAATTCTTTCCAAGATATTCTATCTCCAGAGATGTCTCACTTTGTGATTTCTTTATTGTTTCTACTTCCATTTTTAGATCCTGGATAGTTTTGTTCAGTTCCTTCACTTGTTTGTTTGTGTTCTCCTGTAATTCTTTCAGGGATTTTTGTGTTTCCTCTTTAAGGGCCTCTACCTGTTCACCCATGCTCCCCTGTATTTCTTTCAGGGATTTTTGTGTTTCCTCTTTAAGGGCCTTTACCATTTGACCCATGTTCTCCTGTATTTCTTTAAGGGAGTTATTTATGTCTTTCTTGATGTCCTCTAACAGCATCGTGAGAAGAGACTTTAAATCCAACTCTTGCTTTTCCGGTGTGCTGGGGCATCCGGGACTTGCTGTGGTGGGAGAACTGGGCTCTGATGTTGCCTAGTAGCCTTGGTTTCTGTTGGTAGGGTTCTTGCGCTTGCCTTTCGCCATCTGGTTATCTCTGGTTTTAGTTGGTCTTGTTGTCTCTGGCTGGAGCTTGCCCCTCCTATGGGCCTGTAAACCTGTGTCTGTACTCCTGGGAGACCAACTCTCTTCTGGCAGGGTCTGTGCACAGAAGACTGTGGAGCTGCCTCGTTTCCTGCTGCAGATGGTGGCTGGAAGGGAAGACTCCTGTCCCAGCTGCTCCAGATCGTATGCCCTGTGTGCTCCCAGCTGTACCTCTCCAGAGAGAAGGTGGAGATCTCACCTTTGTGCTCAGAGGTGAAATCGCTGCTGGGAGATCATTCTCTCCTGGCAGGCTAAGCACAGAAGGCTGTGGAGCTGCCTGGTACCCCGCTGCAAATCGAAATAGTCAATCTTAACGTGTTTTTCTATATATTTCTTCAATTTTATCAGAGATATTTTCCATGTATATTTACACAATGGAATACTACTCAGCAATTAAAAACAATGAATTCATGAATTTCTTAGGTAAATGGGGAACAGGGGGAGGGAAGAGGGCTTATGGGACTTTCGGGGAGGGGGGAACTGGGAAAGGGGAAGATCATTTGGAATGTAAATAAAGAATATAGAAAAAAAATAAGTCTAAGGGTCGGGATTTTGTACTCTGCTTAGCTATCATCTGGTGTGCTGACCATATAAGCAGATGTGAAGGCATCTTCCACGTTAATCATTAATGGTTTCATTTTTCAATGTGAAATCATCACCCGGTCAGAGAAACTTGTGCATTAGATGTCAAAGTTCATGGCCAGCAGGAACAAGAGAACAATGAGGAAGCACCTTACTTTGGAAGTTCTAGAAAATATGCATCCCAGTCTCTTCTCTTGCTCTGCAGATGACTGGAGCATCGATTGCTATCCCATACTCCCTTTTGCTTCATGCGTAATAGATCCATTACAAATGCCAGGGCACTTCTCATAAAATTGAAGTAAAACTCACTTCATCAGAAATGCTTTATATATGTTACTTAGTTCTAAATATATTATTTTAGCACAAATATGACCTAATGCCAGCATAACAGCATAAGAATATACGAATTCTGTGGGACTGGAGAGATGACCCAGCAAATAACAGCTTATGCTATTCCTCCAGAGGACCTAAGTTCAATTCCCAACAACTGCTTGTAACTCCACCTGCAGCAGATTCAATGCTTCCTGCCTTGGAGAGTACCTAGATTCATGTGCATAACACACACACACACACACACACACACACACACACACACACGCACACATACTTACAAATAAATATTAAAGCATAATGAATCTGAAAATTTGGAAAGATCTTTGTTATATAACAACTATTCTAGTTGGGGTTTCAAACATATTTTAGCCAAGTAAATATACCTCAGCTAGAAACAAGGCAACATGACAGCCTTCTCACTACAAAGTTGTTATTTTATTATTTTAAAAAGCATCCCTACTTTCTTACATTTTGATATATATGTGTATATATGATATATACATACATATGATATGTATCTATGATATATGTTATATACATATGATATATACACATATATCCCATACATATATGTATATAATGTATATGTACATTCATATATACATACATATAATATTAAAATTTTAATAAAATATTAAAAGTGTAATATATATATTATATGTGTATAATTACATTATATAATGTATATATTTTACACATGTGTGTATGTATTTGAGATTATATGTTATTCTAATTTATCCTGTTGCTGTGACAAATACCATGACAAAAGTCAACTTAGTGGGGAGGAAGGGATTTATTTCAGCATATAGGTTATAGTCCATTATTGAGGAAAGTCAGGGCGGGAACACAGCTTGGAACTTGAAGGTACTTTCTTGCTATTCCATACATCATTACCCATGACCAAAGAACTCACAGTGCACTCAAGGAGATGGAACAGTTACCTGGAGGAGGCTACTAGCTGGCTGACTCACTTGTAGACTCATACAGTCAAAACCCACCTGCCCAAGTGGACTAGACTTTCCAAGATTAATTAACAGTCAAGACAATCCCCATAGACACGCCCATCTACCTATGTGATCTGGACACTCAATTCCTCATTGATTTTTTTCTCAGATGTCTCTGGGTCCTGCCAAGTTTACAAAGCTGACTAAGACAAGTATCTTTGGATGTATGATATGTTAGAGAATATACTCCAAGGTCTAAAAATGCACAGTGTGTGTGCAATTTCGATGAATGTACATATATGTATATGTCTATATGCATGTTAGATACCTTGTCTGTTCAAAAATTGATATTAAGGATCCATATCCCATTTTTCTTAACTTCACACAGTTTTTAAAGTGTTTTATAACCTTTATTTTTAGTTTATGTGAATAAGTGTTCTGCCTGTATGTGTATTTGTATATTATGTATGTATTGGATTCCCTGTGAATGGAGTTATAGACAACTGTGAGCTGCCATGTGGTTTCTGGGAATTAATCCCAGGTCTTCTGGAAGAGCAATCAGTGCTCTTAACTCCTGAGCCATCTTTCTAACCCTCTACAGAAAATTTAAAAGCATTGCTATGAAAACTTTCAGGAGAAAAATATGTACAATAAACATCTATGCACCTATTAACCTTTGGCTCTTAATTACAAGATGTGGTGTTATAAGACACAGAAAATACTAGAAAAGTACTTTTTTTATTTTTAAAAAGCAGGTGACAGATACGCTATGTAGCGCAATTTATTACATTATTAATTTATTATTCATTTATTACATATTACATTCACATCTCAAAGTAACTTTGTAGCAATAAGTTTATGAAATTATAAAGTATAGTTAAAACAATGAAATAATATTATCAACTCATAAATGCTATTCTGAAGTATAGTAGATATTTCATTTGCAATTTATTGTATTAGACTTTTAGCAATCTGGGATTTTATGTAACTTCATACAAAGAGATATTTTCTCCCCTGAAAAAGAATGCTGGATTTGAGTTGAAGAGATGAATGAGTTTTCAGCCACCGATATCTTAAATCAGTGTTGGGTCTGGCACCTTGATTGTGAGTGTTCTACAGAGCAAGTCAGCTGGATGGTTGCTTAGCTTCAGGGCTAAGAAGGTCCCAGTCCAGCAATTGCATGGGGGCCCGACTGTGTGACTCATACCCCTTCCACAACAGCATGACAGTATCCATACCTGAGCAGTGACTCACAGGACCTTCCCTCTTTTCTCTGTGACAGTAACACTTTACCTTGTAAGTATCATCTTTCATGATTCGTTTTGCATAAAAGCCTTTCCAGCACTTATCTAGTCTCCACTCTATAATGAGTAATATTCAGACTGAAGCCCTTTCTTCATCTAATTATACTTCAGTAAGTCTTGAAGAAAAGGAATTTGCAATTTACTTAACAAAGAAGTTATTATAATTTACGTAAGAGAAAAGAATGTGACGCATTCCATCAGTCGTTACTGCTCGTCAGAAGTGTCAACAGACATGCCATAAACAGAGCCGAGCTCTGTGCCTGTGACGCTCTCTCCCTCATCTCCAACATGCTGAGGTTCTGATGCTGGACTAGCAAGTCGGGACTCAGCAAAATTTGGTATTTACATTTTGGTATAGAGAAAAACTCAAAGTTGTCTTCCCACTTTTAAATATTTTGTGTTAAACAAAATGAAGCAGTTGGTTCAGATCAGGGATATCCTTATAATGAATTTCTTCTGGCTGCCTCAGGATGAGTAGCTTCGGGGTACCCATCTCCCAACCCCTGCAGGTGAGCATTTTCATTTCCACTCAGCCCTCACCTATGCATTCCTGCACAGGTTTTTGGACTTCTTTGGTATAGTCTGGTAGAGGATCTCCTGAGGATAGAGTTGATCAGGGGCGTGATGCTGGATAGGTGGTCTTAAGGGTTTTAATCACCTTGGGTGGATCATTGCTTCTGAGCATGCCTTTTTCCCTTATTAATACTGAACTCTGGACAGTTTGGAGTAGGGAGAGAGGACCACAAAGAAGTTGGAGGCTGGTATTCCACGTACTGCTGGGGCTTTGTGCTGTCATGTCCTGGAACTCTGCCCTCTCATGACTCTGTAGAAACTTAGTCATTTAAGTAGGGTCAAATTGTGTTGGACAGGAGATAGTCCATTAAACAGTGGAAGACATAGTAGTTTATGTTCAAGGACATGCAAGCAAAGTAGTATTCTCCTCCACCAAGATGTGCTCAAGGGCTAGGCTCCGGAGCATGCTAGCATGACCTTATTTGGAGATGGTGAGTCTTGACCTATGTAATCAATTTAAGGTGAAGTCATACTGAGTTAGTATGGACCATGACCTAAATCATTGACATTCTTGTGATGGAGATGGCTTTGTGAAAACGGAGATTGGAGTGGTTCTCTACAAACCAAAAACTATTAGGCCTTTCTAGAAATCCTCCAAAGCTAGGAGAGTAGGAGAGACAAAGGGGAAAATTCCCCTCACCCCTGAGCTGAGAGAGAGAGAGAGAGAGAGAGAGAGAGAGAGAGAGAGAGAGAGAGAGAGAGAGAGAGAATTGTTAGTGTCTTGATTTTGAACTTACAAAAGCATACTTCTGAAGTTCAAAGCCTGATGCCTACACTCTACCTTTTCTTGCTACCCAATACAGCCAGATATCATCTTGTTAGAGGTTTTCCCATTGCTGTTTAGTATTCAGAAGGACTCACAATTGCATATCTAATGTAAGGGTAGAATTATTGACTGCAGAGAAAGAAGATATTTTTGAGGCAGTCTTTTATGTTAAGTATATATGCAGCTTGCGTATTTAACTCACTTGTTCTAATACCTGTAGTGGCTTTCCCTGGAGAGTAAAGTATAATGCAAGGTCTTAGAATAGCTCAAACTGGCTGCTATCTAGCCTGACAAACCTCCTTATGCATTATGTAATCTATCTGAACTCTTTCCTGAGTCTCTTCTCATCGATGGAAACCCAGTTCAAGTACCCACTCCCAGGAGAAGGCAGTCTTTCCTTGTTTTCAGAGTTCCTTTGAGCAACTTGATACCTTATGTTCATCTGTTGCCTCACAATACTTTCCCTTTGTAGATTACTGTGTATTTGATCACCCTTTCCAGGAACTACACCATAAATGGCAGAGAGAAAGCTTGCTATATTTTTTTTAAAGGATTAGTATTTATGAAACCAGATGGACTGAATTTTCTGGGTGCTTCATATTTAGAGGGGTCTAACCTGGCATTGCCGTTGTGGATTGCTGTCACTCACAGTAAAGGGATATCCTATGGCAGGGAACAAGTTAAGCATATACGTGGACTATTTTGAGCTGTGTCCACTACTGTACCTCTATATTCCCTGGAACTGCAGTCATGGATGGTTGTGAGTGACCATGTCAGTGCTGGGAACCAAACTCATGTCCTCTATAAGAGCAACACGTGCATTAAACCATTGAACATCTGTCTAGCTCATGCTCTTTTTTATACATGTATTTTAGTAAAAATATAGTCACATCATTCCCCCCACTTCCCTTTCCTTCCTCCAACCTCCCATATCCCCCACCCTTCAAACTGATGGCTTCTTTTTTTGATTACAGACATACACATGCACACACACACACACACACACACACACACACACACACACACACACACTTACACACACACACACGCACTGTACAGAGTTCATTTTTCTTTCATTTTTATTGTTTATGTATGTATGATTTCAGGGTTGATCATTTTGTATTGAATAAACAAACAATTAGAATGCTTATACTTGGGAGAGGTGAATTATTTCTTTCTCAGTCATTAATACTTGTCTTTATTTCGTCTGTTTGTTTTGTTTTGCTTGTTTTTGTCTCGGGCAGTGATTCTCAAACTTCTTAATGCTGTGACATTTTAATTCAGTTCCTCATGTTATGGTGACCACCCCAACCATAAAATTTTATAACTGTAATTTTGCTACTGTTATGAACATAATGTAAATATCTGATATGTAGTATATCTGATATGGGACCATCAAAGAGTTCATGACCCACAGATTGAGAACCACTGGTCTAAGGGTTGGATCCCTGAAATTCTCTCATCTCCATGTTAGCATGTCTACTGATATTGTCATTCTTTAGGCTTGTTGCAGGCAGTCATTTGTAAGTGACACAGTCTCACAGCAGACTGCCTTGTCTTCTGGCTTTTATGATCTGACTCTCTTCCATAATGTTCTCCGAAACGTAGGGGCCAGAGTTTTGTTATAGATGCATCCATTTGGGGCTGGGCTCCTCACAATCAATCCATTGATTCTTTCACTGTACCCAGTTGTGACATTCTGTAATGGTCTCCATTTGCTATAATGAGATGCTTCTTTGATGAGGGATGAGAGATACGCTTAGGTCTAAAGATAAGTTGTATAATGCAGTTAGGAATTATGCTGGTCTAATGAACTTGTAGTAGCAGATCCTCTTCTAAAATCCCAAACCTCACTATTTCTGGGTAATTGGTTAGGTTTCTAGTGCCAGGCATGATTTCTCTCCTGTTGAGTGGACCTTACAGAGCTATTGGTCACTAACAACATGTGGGTGCCACTAGTGCACATTTATGGATAATGTTATGCCCACATTCTGGTTTATTTTCTTGTCCAGCATGAGGCATGGCCTGGTGTAGATGTTCACTAAATGTTTGTCAACAGATGAATCTGCAAGGGAATACACAAGGAACACTGAAGTTTTCATTCTCTTGTAGATCTTTGGAGAAGTATCATCTTTAAGAACCTTATGACTAACCCATATGTGGTGATGCACTTGTTATCCCAGTGCAGGGGAGTTGGAGGCAAGCCAGGAGATTAAGAAAATAGCGAGCAGCATAGCCTACTTGGCAAGAGCCAACCAAATGAGACACTCTGTCTTAAATTTAAAGATGTAAAGATGTACCCAAGAAATAACACTCAAGTTGTCCTATGTCTTACAAACACACCACACCACACACACACACACACACACACACACACACACACGCATACACACAGACATGCACACACACAGACACATACACAGACATGAACACATGCACACAGACACACACACATACACACACATGCACACACACATGCATACACACAGATATGCACACACATGCAAGCATACACACAGACATGAACACACACACACAGACACACACACATACACATGCACACAGACACATGCCCACACATACACACACACACACAGACACATACACATGCACACACACACATGCACGTACACACACACACACACACGGTAGTGCACATGCATGCAAGTAACTACATACACATGCACATGTCTAACCACACTTGCACATACATGAACATGTATACATATACATATACATATACACACACAAAGGCAAGAAAATTATGACTGTATTATTTCATTAGGAAACTTACTCCAAGTAAAATCTTGTAAGAGATTCTACATCGTGGTTCTCAACCTTCTTGATGCTGTGACCCTTTAATACAGTTCCACATGTTGTGGCAAGTCCCCAACTATTAAGATTATTTTCATTGTGACTTCATAACTGCAATTTTGCTACAGTTATGAACTGTGATATAAATATCTGTGCTTTGATTGTCTTAGGTGAACCTGTGAAAGGGTCATTAGACCCTCAAAGGGGTTGTGACCCACAGGTTGAGAAGCACTGGTCTAGATTTTTAGATGTTTAGATATTTATGAATAATGAAGTGGAAATGGGAAAAGTTTTGGGTTCTAATCTAAAAGCATTTCCAGTTTGTGTCTGTGCAGATGGCATACTAATGGATCAGTAATACAGGTAGAGAAGCCAGTGAACACATCTGAATGTCGAACACAAGCTGTTTCAACTTGTGTGAGCATGTTCACAAAACACTTAGAGCTTGAAGGTGCCACTAGGACAGTTTTCTGTAGTAACTGAATTCCCGAGTTAAGTAACATAGCACAATGAACTGAGCCTGTCTGGTCCACATGAACTGTTTTTCTTCTCATATCCCAGGTTGGTGGGCTGAGCTGCTGGTGACTAAGCAAAGCTTGACACAGCTTCACAAGAGGTCCCTCAAACTTTGACCACCATGGAGACTTGGCAATCCATTCGGACTGCTTTGAGAAGCGGTTCAAATCTGATTTGTATTTTATGATTCTCTTTCTTACCTTGTATTTCTTTCCGTAAAAGAGTTGAGGGCTGTTCTATTTTTAGGATTTGACCATCTGATGGTTTTAGTTTTACGGCTGTTTTTCTTCTTTTAGGGAGAGAGAGAGAGAGAGAGAGAGAGAGAGAGAGAGAGAGAGAGAGAGAGAGAGAGAGAGAGAGAGAGAGAGAGACACCTGGCTCCCATCAAAGCTTTTTCCTTTTATTTAGACATTGCTGTGGTAGCGACACGCTTCATATTTCCTGGTCATCGCTGGGGCTTGGTTCCCCTAAGCCCTTCTAACCTTGGTGACTTCTCACGGCCCGTAAGTGAATGACACCATCCAAACACCTGAAAATTAACCTGCTTGAATATTAGTTTCCATTTCGTGTGTGGGGCTTTTCCACTGTAAGAATTTATTTTTCCTGGCACGAGTCTCCATCCTGTCCTTTGTACATCTTAGAGAGCCCTGCTTTCCTCATTTGAAAATTGACAGCAACCTTCTTCACTCTTAAGAACTTAATACAAACTGGAGGGAAAACATTTGACCTTGAGATCATTCTGTTGGAATACACTGATCCTTAGCTCCTGTCATTCTCTCTTAAGCTTCTTGTGAATTCCTACTAGAGTAGGTATATTTATTAGCTGTGTGTACATCTGTGTGTAAGTGTTGTTTGTACCTATGTGTGTGTGTGTGCCTGTGTTCGTATGTATGTCTGTTGTCTGTGTGTCTGCATGTGCCTCTGTGTGTGTGTGTGTATATATCTCTATCTATCTATCTATCTATCTATCTATCTATCTATCTATCTATCTATCTATCTATCTATCTATATCTGTGTTAGTAGATATGTGTGTGTATCTATCTGTGTGTGTGCCTGTGTGTGTGTTTCTTCATGTGCCTGTGTTTGTGTGTATGTCTATGTGTCAGGTGAATGTGATAAGCACTACACTATGGAAGCATGTCTATGTGTATGTGTCTATATGTGCCTTTGTGTGTATATTTGTGTCCATATGTGTGCTAGTGTGTATATATGTACAGGTGCATACATGCTGAGCTCAGAGCACACCTCTCAGGAGACAGTCTGTCCCACTACTTCGTGGGATCTAGAGCTTGAACTTAGATGGTCAGACCTGGGCATAAGAGCCTTTGGTCACTGAATGGTCTTCTCAGCCTGGCATTTTAGATCTGAAACTAGGATTAGGAACAAAAAGGAGCCATGATGAGCTATTAAAATATTCCTTCAAGTTCTAGAAATTGAGTTTGTCAGCAGGTAAGCAGGCTACTGAAAAATAATCACTCCAACTGAAATTGTTCAAAGTTTGCTCTGGAAGTTCAGGAGCAGCCATTGAACTTTTCCCCTGACTATCTTAACACATCTTTTTTTGTATTTGCGAGTCTGGCCAGGATTGGAAGCAGAGGTGCGAAAGGATTATAAGAGTGATGTTTTTGCAATACTTTGAGCCAGGAGTAAGCAAGCAAGAAATTCTAAAATGTCTTGAGAAACTTTGTCCTCAAAAAACATTCTAGCTTGTATTTAAGTGTTAAGAGTCAGACAGGTTAATATTCATATGAAAATGGAGACTTAGATCAACAGAAAGAAGAACTGTAGTTTTGCCAACATGTTCATCTTTGTAGGGCTATAACAGCCTTTGCTTCTTTTCCCTACCGATGGTCACACTGTACCAGGAAGGAAAGTTTGGGGTGGTTGCTTTTATTTTACAAGTGATAAAACTGAATCATGATGTTCAACAACGAGGTTTGTTTTGCTGTTTTTACCTGATAGGCACTCACACACACTTTCAAGTTTCTTGATCTAATTTTAAATGAAGGTCATTGTGAAACACTGGAGTTTGACCTTAGTTCCCAGTACCATCCAGGCCTGCAGGTGCAAGTCTTTTCTTTAAAGACAAAGAAGATGTTAAATTTCTAGCTATGTATGCTGCTGTGTTCACTCGATGCACTTTCTTGGACGTACTCACTAGCCAACCCACTCTTTTCAGGCTTTATTATAAATGGTGACTTGGCATTAATTAGAAAAGATAGAAGAAACCAGAATACTCCAGATTCCTAGAAAATTGATGAGCTTATTATTAAAACGAAGGGGAGTTTGGATTCCAAAATTTCTAAAGCGTTCCGAATAGCTATAGTTAAGGGAATTGAAAATCAACAAAGATGAAGAACTTACTACCCAGAGAGTTTATCTAGTGGGAACTTGTTAGCATGATGCCTGGTTTGTAAGACCTCTCTCACACTTTCAAGGTATTGGCATTTCAGAGATGTTGTTAAGAAGTTCCAGGTGGTAATATTATGTTTATCTGTCTGGTGGTCTTTTCTGAGTACTTCAGCCCTTATATGTGTTGGAACATGGCCAAAAGAATAATGACCCGTGGTGACCAATGTCTTGAGGAATTGTTGAGAGAGGCACCAGGAAAAAAGACAGGTGGTCTTTTACCTCAGGTGCATTTTGTTCCTTGAATTGTTCTTGGACATGATTTTGTGCCTCCTGTGATAAACATTTATGCTCAGTTTGTAAGACAAGTTTATTCTTGTTGCATGCCAGATCATATCTGTAGGACCCAATCTGGTCAGTGTACCCTAAGTCTGGATATGGTCTTCTGCCTTGCTTTCATACTTTTCCAGATATAATCTATAATGCGTGCCAGACAATTGTGTTTCAATTGCTCTGTCCTGAGAACGTTCTGGGAAAGGGCTGCTCACTGGCGTTTCTTTACATGTTTTTCTGAACTCAAACAACCTTCCTTGGATCATTACTTTCATTGTTACGTTTGTGTATAAAGGTACACTGAAACTGAAGTAAGGTTGTCTACAGCGCCAGACCCTAGTCTGCCCCCTTCCTTCAGGTCCTCAGATCCCAGGCCCAGCAGACAATGCCTGCACAGATTGGCTGAAAAGTTGACAGTATGCATATGCCATGAAATTTCTACTTAACTCAAGTATTTGGGATATAAGAATGTAGCTAGGCAGTGGGATATCTGCTTAGCCTGTTTGGGATTTGTTTCTAGTACGACAGCTTAAGACAAAATGTAGCATATTTCCACAAAACCCACACAAAGAAGGACAATGTGATAGATGTGAATATACCTTAGAGGTTATAGATAATTGTTTATTATGATGAAATGAAGCTCAGTATAGAACATGTGATATAAAATTAGAGAGTAAATCAGACCCATGTAACTCAAGTTTGAGCTGTATCTAAAAGTTATATTTTTATTGACACTTAATACCTGATACAAATTGTTAAATTGAATACTTAAGTCCTAACACAGAGGGGCACATTCCATAGGGTATTTCTTCTCCTGGTTTATATTCAAAAATCACAGCCAGGTAGAATGTGGTGGTTTGCATAGGAATGGTCCTCATAGACTCATGTGTGTGCAAGCTTGGCCCATGGGAATTGGCACTATTAGGTGTGGTCTTGTTGGAGGAAGTGTGTCACTGTGGGCTAGACTTTGAGGTCTTCATGCTCAAGCTTTGTCCAGTGTGGAATTCCAGACCCTCCTCCTGGCTGCTTTTGAACTGAGCCCCCTTCTGCTGTCTGATAATCAAGATATAGAACTTTTGGCTCTTCCAGCACCATGACTACCTGACTGCTGCCATGCTTCCCACTATGATGATAATGAAGTGAACCTCTGAAACTGTAAGCTAACACCAATGAAGTGTTTTCCTTTCTGGGTTGCCTTGGTCATGATGTCTCTTCACAGCGATGAAACCGAAACTAAGACATGGAATTTATATGCTAACTTGTTAACTTGACTGCGTTATGCCCATCAATTTTGGGGTGTCTGTGATGGATTTTCATTTGTTTCCAGTAGGCTCAGTAAAGTAGACTGGAGAAGGCATCATCTAATCTTTTCAGGGCCTGAATGGAAAAAAAGATAAAAGGTATGAGAATTTGTCTCTCTGGCTTCTTGTCTTTGTTTTGTTGCATATCACACCATCTCCAGTCCTTGGACTGGAACCTACACCCTTAGCTCTGTTGAGTCTTTAGCTTGTCCATACTAGACTGGGATTTTTCATCTTTGGTGATCATGTGAGCTAAACATGCACACAAACAGGCACACACAAGCACACAAGGACACACACATTTTCTATGAAGACATTCATTGTGCTATTTCAGCTCAGGGCAAGGAAGGACCCACTCCTGGAAATAGCTGTGGAAGCTGTGTTGGGTTAGGAGAGGTAAGAGAGTCCCCAGTTCCTGTCAATAAAGATGGCTTAGCAGACATTGTATGGGGTTTCCCGCATAGGAGACAGTTTAGCTGGATTTCCTTGAGAGCTCTTAGCAATCACAATGGAATGATGTCAGCTTCAAGAAAGAGTCCCAGCATATACCTAGAGTGAACTTCAAAAATTGGTTACCTTTATGCCTTTGGTTATTAGAAGAAGAACATAAGCCCCCAGAGAATGAAAACAGCTCACAGAAGATAAAATGGTGTTTTTCTCCTTGAAATTTGGATGTCAGTAGACTGCCATCTTGTTTTTATTTAGAACACACAAATATATAATTATCTGTCTATAGGAAAAGTAGTCAGCTTTTTGAAGGCTATCTTTTGTTTCATGTTTATTAACATGTATTTGACATACATGATTCACAGAGGTTTTATGTTGTTACACAAACAATTGGATTGAGTATAAGCTTATGTTGCTTTCTCTCCTATTCATGTGCATGTACAGCTTGTGGCCTTTGTAATTTCAGTCACTTTTAATAACTTGAGTTGGGGAGTTCAACATGGGGTTGAAAGATAAGAAATACTAAGAATTCAATGGGGCTGGATATATGACTCAACAGTTAAGAGAAGAGTACTTGATCATTAGGTTCAGTGGTAGCACCTTTACCCACTGAGCCATCTTGCCAGGCCTCATTTAATGAAATCTTTAAGAAGCTCTTTTATTGAATCCTTGAAACATCTCTCAAAAAGTATTTTTGGAACATTTCTCAAATAGTGTTTGTAGTGGCATCATTCATGTACCAGAATAATTGTATTTATTTTCATTTTCTGGTTAATTTGAAGTTTTGGGGTGATGATAAAAGTTACTTGGATATGGTAGTATGTACCTGTTGTTCTATATACTCAGGGAGTTTAGTTTTTAAACCCATGAGTTCAAGACCAGTCTGGTAAAAAACAAGACTTCATCTCATCGATACCTTCACAAGGATTTTTCTCTTCGAATCTTGGATATTATGAGTAGAAGCTTGGAGATAATAAAACACTACCACTTGTGAATGCTTACAGCATTCCCAATATTGTACTGAGTCCTCCACATTTACTAGCCAGTTCAATTCTTAAAGCAACTCCATGAAATATGTCATTGTTCTGCCCATTTCACAGATGAGGGAAGAGGCTTGAAACTATGACATGACATGGAAACAGCCTATCCATTGTAGTGTAGGACACAAGCCTCTGCTTTATGGTGCCATCGTAGCTGTAAGGAATCAGAGGCTGGACTTCAACTCGGTATTCTGAGAACACTTGGGTTAGAGTCCTTCATCAACCATATCCTAGTCTAGGCCATCAGTCTAGGCTATAAGTCTAAGCCACCAGTCTAGGCTATAAGTCTAAGTCATCATTCCAGGCTGTCAGTCTAGGTTATCAGTCTAGGTTATAAGTCATCAAGCCCTAGCACAGTGGTATTCCTACTATATGTACTTCTTTCTAGATATCAGTCCTATAAGCCCAGCCTTGGTTCAGGAAATCCCCAGGTTGGAGTGCAATTCAACAACTGTAGACACATCTAGAAATGTGCTCCATTGTTTGGATCTACAGAGCCAAGTAATACTTGCACGATTGTAAGAAAAGTCTATAGCTCAAAGCAGGAGAAGTCTCACAAGATCATCTCATCTTGCCTTCATTAGATCATTTCTTTGGTCTTTAGTCTCTGTCATTCATTTCCCATCTCATATACATGGTATTCTTTACCAAATCCTCTTTTCATTTCATTTGTTGATATCGTTTTGGGGACAGGGTCTCATATAGTCCAGGCTGGCCCCAAGTTGCTCTAGAGCTGAGGATGACTGTGAACTCCTGACCCCTTACTGTAGCCTTCTGGTTTCTGGGATTACAGCCATGTGCCACCACACTCAGCCAAACCATGTTTTTTGATTGAAATAGAAACATATCTAAATATGAAAAAAATTGTTTGAATTATGAGTTAATTTCTGGGGTAGCAGTATGTGCCTAATATTTTCCCTTTCTTCTACCCACAGAATTTTAATCTCTGCTTTGGATATATTGGACATTCCAAAGTATGTATAAATCGTTTTGTTTTTATAGTTTTCAGGAAATATATCCCAATGACAGTGATATCCAGAGAACTCTAGAAGATCATTATTGGAGAAAAATTCTGAAATATTTATTAGATTTATTACCATTTGGAGTAAAAATGGAAAATACAGCTTAGCTTTGCTTTGAAGAGGAAAAGTTATTTTTCAATAAACTGCATAAAATAAATTTCTATTTGTGAGTCCATTCCTTAGCTCTGGGAAGATTTCATTTACCTCTTATGATGCTGTGGTAGCTACTGGGCAAAGTAGACCAAGGACAACTCTTCTGATTGTGTTTATTTTGTATATATTTTTGTCAGATAATTGGGGGCTACATCTCTGATAGGATTATGTATCAGTTACCCTTGGGGACACAGTTTCTGGTTGTATTTCATAAAAGATGCATAAGAGTGATTACTGTAAAAAAATTCCAGTGGACTCAAATAATATAGCTGTATTTCTAATTTATGTCAGATCACAAAGAGATATTCTGATATGTTAGCAATTTGGTTTGTGGTCCATCAGGAACCACAACTTTTTACATCTTATCCATATCCAGACAGAAAGTAAAGGAAAAGAGAGACTCTTATGAAAGTTTAAACCATAGAATAAGAAATCCAGGAGGAGTCCTGTCATAGAGCCACATCCAAGTACGGGGGCGGGGGGGTGGTAATGGCCTCTAGCTGTTTACTCAGTACCAGTGGGCAGACGGTCTAGTAAGGACACAGCAATACCACCATGAGGTGGTCTGAAGAATAATATTTCACCCGCAATATTTTCTAGAAAGAATATATTTTTCAGTGCTATTCAAACATTAGATCATGACCTCAGAGAAATAAAGACTAAGATAAGACAGTGAATCATACTGATTTCAGCACCTGTTTCCCACTGACCTATTTCTTAAACAACAACTATTTCAGGTACTATTTCAAGTAGTCAGAATCTGGGCCCATTTCAAAAAGGAGCCGTAAGGGGTTTTTGGTGGACTCAAAATGAAGTGGGGTGGGGGGTGATGGGGAGAGAGGACTAAAGGAAGATTCCGGGAAGAGTCGTCCTGGGCCAGTGAATAGATGGAACCTACACTTACTGCAGTGGAAAAGACTACAGAGGAACAGTTTGGGGTAGTTCATGCAGTTAAATCTGTGACACTTTGGGTGTCCCACTTATATATCAAATATACAGCCAGATAAATAAGCCTGAGAGTCTAGGAATCAGTTCAGACTAGAAATCTGGGAGAGCTAATCAAAGAGGAAGCGCTCGCTGAAAAAAATCTAAGCAAGAATGAGTTAATCAGAGATGGAGTCAACTCAAATAAAGAGAGATCCTGGACCGAATCCCAGGGAACTACTAGTTGAGTGATGTGATGGAACCAGAAAGGGAAACTTAGAAGAAACTGAAAATAAGGGAAGAGAAAGGCAAAAGCAACTCAGTCTAATAGCCATGTTGAGTTAGGAAACATCTTGCAAGGATGATTCATTGTGCTGGCAGCTAACTGATTAAGTGGGGGTGGGGTGGGGTGGGGATTAAGAGATGGCTCTAGATTTATCTATGCAGAGAGTCGTGATGCTCTTCCCTAGAGTTTCTTTGGTGTAGTAGTAGGAGCCTCTGAAGTGAGATGAGAACAGGGAGAGTGAGTTAGAAGCAGTGAAACTGTTCTAAAAGATGGACAGTAGGTTTGCTTTTGAACTATAGTGAGCAGGATGGGATGAAATTGGAGTGTAAGAAAGAGAGGAGACCATGTAGTGGGAGCAGGGCCACTTATCCGGCAAAACCAGATTGACAATGACACAAAGTTCCGCATGGTACGTGGCAAAGCTAAATGAATGGTCTTCCAGTGCATTTTGAACTTCAAATATGAGCCAGCACAGGGGTGGGACTCGAATAAAACACAGCCTCTAGGGAGAACTGGAAGTAGAGACTTGCACATTATGTCTTCCAGACTGAAACAGGAAGCCCGATTTTAATAGCTTTGACTTACAAAATTAATATCCCTCCAAAGACAATTCACCTGTTGCCAAAACTGATGCCAGGCTTTGGATGCTCACAGTGAAGTCCTTTGGTTGTTTTTTTGTTTCCATATTTCTTTTCTTCTCCTTCTTGCTAGAGGCTTCTGACCTTTCAGGCTTGACTGCTAAAGGGAAGTCTATCTCCTGCATAAGATATTTACCAAAGGGAAAATTGAAAGAGAACAAGAAGAGGAAAGACATTTCTTTTGGCCACAGACTCCCCCAAACCCCTTTGTGTATACATAAATACTTTGTTTACATCTTGTAGTTTAGACCACATAATTTTGAAATAAAGCTCTTCAAAGCATTCTCTTCTGGTTAGGCAAGGTTGAAAACCAGTTCTGTCAGAAGTCCATATATAGCCATTAAAAAAATTAGGTACCCAAAGATGTCCAGCTCACTCTATCAGATGTCAGTATTCAGCGAGGGCTGTTGCCATGAATTGTTTTCTAACGTTTTTATTTTCATATTCTACAGATTAAAGTTTCCATTCAGCATTACAAAGAAGCACGAAGTAGAGACATCATTTGCTCATAAAGAGAATACGAAAATATTCAGTACTGTACACTGTATATATAGATGGTATTGACTGGTAATAGGATAAAATAATTTAAAGAACACCTTTGCATCTTTAGCAGTTGACTAAAAATGTAAATGGATTTAGGCTGAGGATTGTTTAGATGTAAGTGGGTCCCAGGAATTCAAATTCCATTCTTCACACTTGTGTCATAAAACAGGTTATCTCTTTAGCTAGCTTCCCAGCCTGATACTACTCTTTTTTAGTTATTTGCTAATTTGCTATTTAAAAAAAATGAGCACACTGTCATCATGAATTATATGGTAGTCATCATCTTGATTCAGTGTGACTCCAGTCCCTAAGCATGTTTAATGGGTCAGTGTGAATTCCTGATCAGAGTTGTGCCATTTTCAGTTTTGGGGTAGAGGTAATTGTAAGTATGGAGTATCTATAGTTCAGGTGTGATTTGACATTCATGCTCTCCACGTAGAGAAAAATGTAGTAAAGGTAATCTGCATATATTCAGGACGTGATGAGTGGTTGGCAAATATAGTCTCCTATTATGCAGGGTCTCTTCACTCTTTCATTTGTTCCTTTGCTGTGCAGTAGCTTCCTGATTTGGATTTTTTATAATAGCATTTGTCACTTTTTGCTTTGGTTTCCTGTGGGTTGTCTTGGGTGTGACACAGAAAATCAGTGCCAATAGCAATGTCTTGAAGTGCTTTTCCTGTGTTCTTTTAATGGTTCCGAATCTTAAAGTCAGTCTTTCACCTATCTTGGCTTTGTATGCATGCTGAGAAAGAAGAGTGATTTATAAGCTTTATCAAACAAGTGTGAAAACTGTTCATGGCAACAGTATTTGCTGAATACTGAGAGTATGATAACTGGACATTGTTGGGTACCTAATTTTTTTCTAGTATTTTGCACATGGAAGTTCACTTTCCCCAGCATTTGATAGAGGGCATCTTTTCTACAATGTATAATTTTGATAGCTTTTCTGAGAGTCACTTGTCATTGTCCTAGTTTGCTTTCTATTGCTGTGATAATCATAATGGTCAAAAGCAACAAGGGAGAAAAAGGATTTTATCTGGCTTATCCATCCAAATCACAGGCTCTTATTGAGGGAAGCCATGGCAGAAACTCCAGCAGGGCAGGAGCTGTAGCAGAGACCAAGGAGGAATGCTGCTTATTAGCTTGCTCTCCATGGCTTGTTCAGTTTGCTTTCTTACACAGTCTAAGGACATGTTGTCCAAAGATGGAACCACTCACAGTGAGATGGACCCTCTCACATCACTGATCAAGAAAATGCTTCCAACTTGTCTACAAATAATCTGATAGAAGTATTTTATCCATTGAAGTTCCCTTTTCTCAGATGACTCTAGCATTTGCCAATTTGACAAAATATTAACCAGCATTGTCACCAAAGTGCAGATTTGTTCCTGATATCTCAAGTCTGTTCCACAGGTCAGTGTGTGTGCTGCTAGGCTAATACCATTCTGTTTGGATTTCTGTGACTCTGCAATACATCTTGAAGTCAGGGTCACAATGCCTCTGACTTTGTTCTTCTTACTCAAGATTGCTTTGGCTGTTCAGAGCCTTATCTGTTTCTGTATCTGAATATCACAGGGATGTTATTTGGATGGGAATAATATTGCTTTCATTATTTATTTTTCAGCAAATGCACTATGCATACATAGACAATTACCGAAATTTCCATGTTGATTTTGTGTATTGTCCTGTTACTTAACTTTTCTGTTTGAATTTTAAAGCTACTGTAAAATTATCCACAAAGACAGTACAAATTTACACTAAGGAAATAAATATTTACCTGTCTTTTTACAAGCTGAAGATGATTGTTTTTAATATATTTTCCCCTCATGGTAATTGTTATTATAGTATGGTTGAATAGCTTATTCAGTTAGCCATGTGTATTTTCACATCTATGAAAATCCAGTTGACAATCTTTACTCCTCTACATTTGTCTTTATGTCAAATTATTTTCTCATTGATTTGGTACAGAGGATACATTCATATTTTGAATTCTAATATTTTATATACAAAGCAAATGACTGAGAATGATCCCTTCCTTCAGTCTCTTTGTCACCAGATAATTTTTTTTTTACACCATAGAAACTGTATGGTTGATATAGCTAGAATGACTAGTCTTCCTTTATTGCTTTTTAACATATACCTCATGTAAGAAGGTTTCTTTTTTTGTTTGTTTTTTGTTTTTTGTTTTTTTATTATTATTTTCTATATTCTTTATTTACATTCCAAATGATTTCCCCTTTCCCAGTTCCCCCCCTCCCTGAAAGTCCCATAAGCTCTCTTCCCTCTCCCTGTTCCCCATTTGCCTAAGAATTTCATGAATTCATTGTTTTTAATTGCTGAGTAGTATTCCATTGTGTGAATATACATGGAAAATATCTCTGATAAAAATTGAAGAAATATATAGAAAAACACGTTAAGATTGACTATTTCATGGAAAAATTATACAGATAAAATGACAGGCATAAAAATATTCCTAAGTTGATTGAGAGTGGAATTATAAACATTATCTGATAAAATTGAAGATCTACAAGGAAAATATTTCTGATAAAACTCAAGAAATATATAGGAAAACGTGTTAAAACTGAATATTTCATGAACAATTATACAGATAAAATGGTAGGCATAAATCTATTCCTAAATTGATTGAAAGTAGAAGTAAAAATATTTTCTGATAAAATTGAAGATTTACATGGAAAATATCTCTGATAAAATTGAAGAAGTTTATACAGATAAATTTGTAGGAATTAAAATATTCCTAAGTTGATTGAAAGTAGAATTACAAACATTTTCTGATAAAATTGAAGATTAACATGGAAAATATTTCTGATAAAATTGAAAAAAAATATGGAAAAACATTAAAATTAAAGATTATCATGGAAAATTATACAGATAAAATGGTAGGCATAAAAATATTTCTAAGTTGATTGAAAGTGAAATTATAAATATTTTCTGATAAAATTGAAGATTTACATGGAAAATATCTCTGATAAAATTGAAGAAATATATAAAAATGCGTTAAGATTGAGGATTTCATGGAAAAATTATACAGATAAAATGATAGGCATAAAAATATTCCTAAGTTTTTTGAAAGTGGAATTATAAACACTTTCTGATAAAATTGAAGATCTACGAGGAAAATATTCCTGAAAAAATTCAAGAAATATATAGAAAAACATGTTAAAACTGACTATTACATGGAAAATTATACAGATAAAATGGAAGGTATAAAAATGTTCCTAAGTTGATTGAAAGTAAAATTATAGACATTGTCTGATAAAACTGAAGATCCACATGGAAAATACTTCTGACAAAATTGAAGAAAAATACAGAAACACATTAAAATTGAAGATTATCATGGACAATTATACCAACAAAATGGTAGGCACAAAATCATTCCTAAATTGATTGAAAGTGGAACTACAAACAGCCCCCCGGCCCCCCACGGAACCAAAGATCTACTTGAAAAACACCTCCGACAAAATCGAAGAAATACACTGAAAAAATGTTAAAATTAAAAATTATCATGGAAAATAATACAGTCAAAATGGTAGACACAAAAAAAATTACTAAATTGAAAGAGGAGTCACAAACATTTTCTGATAAAATCGAAGATGCACATGAAAAATGTCTCTGTTAGACTACGTTTTTTGTTGGGGAATTGAGTCTATTGACATTATAAGATATTAAGGAATAGTGATTGTTGCTTCCTGTTATTTTTGATGTTCTTTTTATGTTTGTGTGGTTACTTTCTTTTGGGTTTGTTGGGAAAAGATTACCTTCTTGCTTTTTCTAGGGTGTAGTTTCCTTCCTCATGTTGGCGTTTTACATCTATTATCCTTTGTAGGGCTGGATTTATGGAAAGATATTGTGTAAATTTGGTTTTATCATGGAATATCTTGGTTTCTCCATCTATGGTAATTGAGAGTTTTGCTGGGTATAGTAGTTTGGACTGGCATTTGTGTTCTCTTAGGGTCTGTATGAGATCTGCCCAGGATCTTCTGGCTTTCATCATCTCAGGTGAGAAGTCTGGTGTAATTGTGATAGACCTGCCTTTCTAGGTTACTTGACCTTTTTCTCTTACTGCTTTTAATATTCTTTCTTTGTTTAGTGCATTTGGTGTTTTGATTATTATGTGCCAGGAGGAATTTCTGGTCTGGTCCAGTCTGTTTGGAATTCTATAGGCTTCTTGTATGTTCATGGACATCTCTTTCTTTAAGTTAGGGAAGTTTCTTCTATAATTTTGTTGAAGATATTTACTGGCCCTTTAAGTTGGAAATCTTCACTCTCTTCTATACCTATAATCCGTAGGTTTGGTCTTCTCATTGTGTCCTGGATTTCCTGGATGTTTTGGCTCAGGAGCTTTTTGCATTTTGCATTTTCTTTAGCTGTTAAGTCAATGTTTCTATGGTATCTTCATTCCCTGAGATTCTTTCTTCTATCTCTTGTATTCTGTTGTTGATGTTTGCATCTATGACTCCTGAATTCTTTCCAAGATTTTCTATCTCCAGAGATGTCTCACTTTGTGATTTCTTTATTGTTTCTACTTCCATTTTTAGATCCTGGATGGTTTTGTTCAGTTCCTTCACTTGTTTGTTTGTGTTCTCCTGTAATTCTTTCAGGGATTTTTGTGTTTCCTCTTTAAGGGCCTCTACCTGTTCACTCATGCTCCCCTGTATTTCTTTCAGGGATTTTTGTGTTTCCTCTTTAAGGGCCTTTAACTGTTCACTCATGCTCCCCTGTATTTCTTTCAGGGATTTTTGTGTTTCCTCTTTAAGGGCCTTTACCATTTGACCCATGTTCTCCTGTATTTCTTTAAGAGAGTTTTTTATGTCCTTCTTGATGTCCTCTAACAGCATCGTGAGAACAGACTTTAAATACAACTCTTGCATTTCCAGTGTGTTGGGCTATCCGGGATTTGCTGTGATGGGAGAACTGGGCTCTGATGTTGCCAAGTAGCTTTGGTTTCTGTTGGTAGGGTTCTTGCACTTGCCTTTCGCCATCTGGTTATCTCTGGTTTTAGTTGGTCTTATTGTCTCTGGCTGGAGCTTGCCCCTCC
Organism: Tokudaia tokunoshimensis; assembly: GCA_036184795.1. Classification (NCBI taxonomy): domain Eukaryota; kingdom Metazoa; phylum Chordata; class Mammalia; order Rodentia; family Muridae; genus Tokudaia; species Tokudaia tokunoshimensis. Next base: position 55,975,005 of record BTHU01000006.1, read on the forward strand.
TATGGGCCTGTAAACCTGTGTCTGTACTCCTGGGAGACCAGCTCTCTTCTGTGAGGGTCTGTGCACAGAAGGCTGTGGAGCTGTCTGGTTCCCTGCTGCAAATGGCGGCCGGAAGGGAAGATTCCTGTCCTAGCTTCTCCAATGATCATATGCCCAGTGTGCTCCTAGCTGCACCCCTCCAGAGAGAAGGTGGAGATCTCACCTCTGTGCTCAGAAGTGAAATCCCTGCAGGGAGATCACTCTTCCTTGGCGGGCCAAGCACAGAAGGCCTTGGAGCTCCCCAGCTCCCTGCTGCAGATGGTGGCTGGAAGGGAAGACTCCTGTCCAAGCTGCTCCACTGATCGTATGCCCTGTGAGCTCCTAGCTGTACCCCTCCAGAGAGAAGGTGGAGATCTCACCTCTGCACTCAGAAGTGAAATCGCTGATGGGAGATCATTCTCTCCTGGTGGGCTAAGCACAGAAGGTTGTGGAGCTGCCTGGTTCCCTGCTGCAAATGGTGACTGGAAGGCAGAAGATTTCTTTACCCCAAGGTTATATGTAGATTTTCCTTTTGTGATTTTATTCTGTTCAAGCTTCCATAAAATTTGTGACTTGTAAGTTTTTTTTTGTATGAAAATGTTAATGCTACTCTAATAATTAATTTTGTTCCCCATTTATCATATATATATACATATATATATGTATATATACAAAGCATAATCAGAATTCCCTCATTTTTATACTAAATAAGCAGAGTCTTCCCTACATGTTGCTCCCATTTGCAATCCATCCTGTGGCATTTTTATATGGCCATATATCGCTCTACTTATGTTCTATTTTCCAAACTACTTCTGTTCCTGTGGTGATGTACTGTTTTTATTTCTAGGGATGTAAAGTCTATTTTCTTTAAAAATTATTGTCTAGATTTAAAATGTATTTTTAACATATTTAAATTTTAAACGTATTTTTATCTTTTATAGATTTTAGGATAAGCTTGACAGACATCGCCTATAATCCTGCTGGCAACACACTGAATTTGTTGATTAACAGGAGGCAATTCATGATGCTTTATCCCAAAATACGATATCTCCATTTTTTCAGTTCTTTTTGTATGAATCATTAGTATTTTATTCTTTCATAAAGCCTTTGTCCTGTTCATGATAAGCTTAAGTTACTTAATTTATTAGGGGAGTATAGAATTTCAATTTTATGGCATCAAGCTGATATTAAAAGAAATAAATTATATTCAAACATATTGATCTTAATCATGAAAAGCTTTTGAAATGCAGTGATTGAGTCTCACATACTTGATGTGCACAAGTAAAATGGAAATAACTGCTCCTTTTCATATGTGGGCTTGTTTTTCTTTTGGTTCTGTCCTTCATCTGAATCTCCTGACTAATGTTGAGTAATACGGCTGATAATGTTCATCTGTCTTTTTCCCGTCTTTAGTGAAGAAGTCTCTACTATTTCATCCTCTGACATAATAAAGTTTCTGTTGTTGTTGGCGTCTGTGATTGGGGTTTGGAATGTCTCTTAAAGGTCCATGTGTTAAAAGCTTGTTCTCAGGTCCATGGCACTGCTGGGAGGTAGTGAAACCTCGAAGTAGCAGAACCTATTAAGAGATTTTATTATTCATACATATGCTCTCAAACTATGGGACCCTCGTCTCTGCCTTTGCTTTTCATATCTAGCCATGAGTTTAGCCATATGTTGCTACCAAGATGAGTTTTCCTGCCACAAGCTTAAAAGTGGTTGGATTAACCAACCCTGGGCTAGAATGTGCAGAAATGGGAGCCCAAACAAACCTTACCTTTGTATTTTGCGTATTTTGGTATGGAATAAAATGCTGTATGCCTAGCACAAGGTCGGATAAAGAAAATATATGCATATTGCATATATACATATACATATACATGTTTTAACATAGGTATTGTATACTGGGTTTATAAATGTATGTGGGAAAGAATTGAAACATATATATATATATATATATATATATATATATATATATATATGATATTGTAAAGATCCTAGATCTTGGAGCAGTCAACTGAGAATCCTGGCTTCATTTAGCTAGCAGTGTGACTGCAGAATGAAGTCACTCTATGACTATGAAACTTTTGCATCTGAAATAGAACACATACAAAAATAAAGTTGATTAGATGACCAGTAAATGAGGTAAGATGTGTCAGTGGCCTTATAGACTTGGTGTGGTCTCAGCAAACCTAGGTCACTCCCAGTATCCCAGAGAACTTGAACAATAGCAGAGGAAAAGCAGCAAGAAACTACTGCACTTACCCTGTTCTCTTGCTCTTAACTGAAAACACAGCCACGATTATGTACTGTATAGTTCCCCAGTGTATTTAACTTCATTAGCGCTGAGAGCACAGTATCTACTGCGCAGTGTATATATAGTTCATAATGTCTTCAGTCTCGTTAAGATGGTATGGTAGCCTCTGGGAGGTTTAATTCACAGGATAACTCAGTCATGAGTATATCAAATCATTAGGCCTGATATTTTCTTAACTTAAAAATAAAAACAAAATTCAAAATATAAATAAATATAAAATTGATTAGTTCTGATGCTCTGGTGAGGAATCTCTTTATATTAAGCCTTCTGTTTTAAAAAGCAAATGACTTCATCTAAATTTAAGTCATTCAAAGTTATAAAGGTTGCTTCCCTTAGAAACACGGTGCGTTAGAGATACGCACAAGACAAATTACTGGTAACGCAAGAGGCTTTACACAGAAGCACACAAACCTGTTATAAAGTGACGTATTTGTCTTTGGATTTTCATAGCAGAAAACCTAAAGCATCAATTACTCGAGAAAGATTATTTCTTCTTCCAAGCTACCAGCAGGGTTAATGGTCAAGCTGGATTGGGATAGCCCAACATGACTGGGATAGCCCAACATGATTTTTCCAGTTAGGTCAGGTCTCAGCTGGTCCCTTGTGATCTGGCTACAGAGTACATGTGTGCATACGGTATTGGGTCTGTTTAACATCCTATGTCACTGTGAGCTTGTGTCTCTTTTGAGAACATGTTCATTCAAATATTTCTCAGTCCAAATGTAAAGACTCTTTTAGTCTACCCTGAGGAGAACTTTGTACCAGAGACCATTCTTTTTGTATATTGTGCTCCCACATATTCTGGGTAGGTTTCAGAACATAATGTGTACTGCTATAAGTATTTTAGTACAGTTAGTGAAAATAATATTGGAGTTGTTTAGGAGCCTACCATTGTATAAACTTTATAAATTCAAAGTCCATTTTTCCAATTAGGAGTTATATTTCTTGACTGTAGGGACATACTTACTTGTGTCTGCAATTTCATCATGATACATTTAATGGTGCTCATGAGATGACAGTTGAGGGATTAATGAAGAAAAATAATTCAATGAGTTTACTAAATGAACTACAGCTAAAGAAAAAATGGAGCGGAAATATAAAAATTATCTTTATAGTAAGATACATTAGCTAACACACTCTTAGGAGGAAAGAGTCCATGTACTGTGTCTGTAAGAACTGCCTTTACAACTCCACAGACAGAGAAAACTGTGTATCTTTAAGTGTGGTAAGCTCAGGTTTCTTCTCCCTCAGTGGTAGGGATAGTCTTTGGTTCCCCTGCTGTGCAGTCACATGGTCTGGTGCCACTGACATCAGTATCTGTGTTCCTGTTGACAGTAGAGGTTGGCAATGGATGCTCAGACATTGGAAATCAAGTATATGTTTAAAAGACTAGCACACACTTAGGAAACTGTGAACAGTAAGAGTACTGAAAAAAAATGGCCGAATCTCTACAGGAGAAGTGCCTGTATAGGAGAAGTGCATGACTTCTTCTTCACATACTCAAAATAAGGCCAAATGTGCTGCTTTAGGAAAATTAAAATGCTTACTGATGACATACCACTGCCAAGGTGTGTGTGTGTGTGTGTGTGTGTGTGTGTGTGTGTGCATCCTAGCATACCCACACACATACTGCCACACGTCAGTAACATGGATACCCACCAGGAAGACCTTTCTCCCTTTTAAGGGAGATATCCTTTTAAGGATATTTCTATATTCATTTTCTTTGAGCCTGAGTTTGCAGTCCAACTGAGGAGTTTCTTTTTTCCATGTGGAGAGGACTGCGGGAGAGTGACGCAGGCAAAGAAGGCTGGCTGGCTGGCTGGCTGGCTGGCTGCCTCCTTGCTGCCTGCCTTCTGGGCCTGGCCTGCTGTTTATACCTGCAGAAGTGCTTTCTGTGTTTGAGTTGGCACTGTCCACTTACATGCTAGAGCCCTAGGCTGTTCATGATGTGTGTCCCAGGACTTTGAAACTCATGAGCTGGCGGCTGGGACGAGAGAATGTCTCTCCCAGTTTTTGGATGCACTCCATGTTTTTTCCAAGAGGTTAGATCACTGTCCACAGTCCAGGCTTGCAAGACAGAATGTAACAGTTACTGTTTGAGACATCCTGAACTTTTTTTAAAGGCAAAAGGCATAGGGGAACTTGGAGAGAAAGCTGATGGTCAACTGAACATCTTGAAATTGAATATTCTATAGCTGGTCAATAAAAACTTTTATCAAATAGAAAGATTTCTCTTTGAAGAAGAGGGAAGAAATTCTTGTTATGTAGAGAAGACTCAGTGTTAAAAACTTCCCAGTTCATGCCCAGGTTATGTCAGGAAACCAGATTTGATCAAGTGTCTACAGGAAGGGTTTAGGCAAGATAGGATTTTATACAACTTTACCTGGCTATCACCTTAGACTTTTCATTCTCCAACTAGATTTTTAGAAGCCTTGTCTTAAGTGTTAGAATCAGGAAACTGTTGACACTTGCACACCTTTGTTCTTTCACACCCCATCCCCACCTGTGTCTGTCACACTGAGACACACTAATGTCTGTCAACACGATCACCTGTCTTTCCACCTGAGACTTTTCTCCCCTCATCTCTTCCTGTGAGAAATCTTGGCTCATGGGAGATTTTTTTTTGGGCTTGATTTATATAATTTTAAATGCTACTAAATATCTTCATTTTATCTCTGTCTTTCTGTTTAAGAACGAATGTGATATAGATATGTAAAAGATATTATACCCAAGAAACTGACACATATTTAAGGTATTTTATAACAAAGTATGATACCAACTCCATAAAAGAGTAATAAGTATATTGTGAGACTGAGTTTAAAACCGGAGATGACTGATTTCCAAGTTCATAGCAACCTTGTTTAGAGGAAAACACAGCAAAGCCCTTGTCATATCCTCCCCTTTGCTCCACCAGTGAAGTACAAAGACCGTGTTCTTGTAAATATGTTAAGAATTTCATCTGTAATGTTTGTCTATGAAGAACATAAAAATACCTTTGAACGGGTGAGTGCCCGTTTTCAAACCGAGGGGAAAGAATCTGTACCTGGGGTTTCGGTGAGGAAAGGTGGCGGAGGGACAAACAGACTCTCCTTCAGTCTCCAGGCCAGCAGCTTATTCCTGGATCAGGTTCAGTGGTCTCCCATACAACGTTGTCCTCTGGAGATCCTATCCCCTAACTCCCCACCCCAGCTCTTGCTTCCCCTCCCTGACACCAGCCTAATTCATGCATCTGTCTGTCTGAGAAAGCCCAAAGATACATAAATTGAGTCTTTCAGAGACAGATGCATGCTATGTCAGCTCTAATGGACTGCAGTTGTCCCAGCATCTGGGACAGCTTTGTATGTCATTCAAGAGGTTTATTGATGTAGTGCGTATCCCCTGGTTCTCAAGAAAAAAAATATTTATACCTGTGGGCATGTCCGGATGGCAAGGAAAGGCTTTTGTTCATGAAAGCAACATGGAGAGATGCATTGTCATCAAGGTATGCAGCACAGGCAAGCCCTCTGCCACCCATTGCCTCAGAAAGAAACAGTATCTAACGCAACAGCTTAGCACCTTTGAGGGCAGAGTTCCCCAGCATTTTGAGACTTGAAGGATGGGGAGAAGTAACATGAAATAATACCATGAAAGACATTTTGTTGTTGTTCCTGTTCTCACAGCTTGAAGAGGAGATTGGTGGGTGGAACAGGGTGAGGACTTAGGGCTTTTTATGTGGGGCCTCAATAGATGCTTAACTGAGTTCTTCCTGTGCACAGTAAACAAAATGCTCCCTTTATAGGTTCATTCCTGAGACATATATGACTAAAGGTCCTCAGTACTTCCAAACAACTGATCAGGGCTGAAGAGACAGTTTCAATGCATTGAGTTTCTTGGAATTTGTAATGTTCTGGGGACTGCCATTTTATTTCTTTCTTTTCCTTTTCTGTATTGTATCCCCTTAACTCTATCACTGGCATGGTAATGTGGTTCCAAGGAGGCGTTGCTGATGCTGGCAAAGGTTTCCTCATTGGCTCCTCTCCAAGTACAGAAAAAGCTCAGGTGACAGTCTCTAGCTCTTGCAGCCAGCTACAGTTGGATTGTGAGCTCAGTAGTGAATATAGAAGGGTATTATGCCTTTCAGAGAACTTGGCATGTTCTTGACACTTCTTACCTGACCTAGTGGAGGAAGGCTTTTTTTTCCATGGTTGCAGAATACAGCTTTGAAATTTAGAGATGTTCTCAGATTCAAAGAAGACCATGGTTTCTGATAACTGATTGTTCTTTGTGTGGTGCTAGTAGAGAAATTGAGTTACTCCCCATCACAAGAGAGATGTGAGAGGCTCCAAAGTTTGCTCTTTCTAGCTGTCGTTTTGTGGATTTTTTTTTTAAGGTTTACTCGAGATGTCATAAAGTTGTTTTCTGAACCTAAATGAACACAATTGGTTAGACCAAAATGCCAAAGGCACTTTTAACACAAAATGCCAAGGACAACCAGGAGGGTCAGCGTTAGAACACCCACCTCTCAAGTTCATTCTCTCTAATTTGACCTCAGTGTAACTGATCTGTAGGCTGAATAACAAAGATACGAAGATGGTTCTGTGATAGTCTCTGAAACAGCACAGGACAGGTCAACTGAGGGATCATTGCAGCTCCCAGAAACCTATGGGGCCCTGTTTCATTACTCCTTTAATGAGATGAACTGATTCCTTCCTTTTGGACAAACCAGTTGGAAGAAGGGCCCATTGCTATGTAAGCGATACTCGCCTGCACCTCAGTTAACATCATCCAATGGTCTCTGTCTCTCTGCAATCTAGTGATAGTCTCTGGCTCAGGCCACTTTAGGATAGAATGTTAGCCTCAGGCAACCCTGGAAACTATCATTTCTTGAATTGAAATTCATCTTTTCTCCAAAGAAGGCATCTTGTCAGGCAGATGGCGGTGTGAGCTAAAGTCAGGACTTCATTCTTGAAGTCTCAAGCAGGAAGTCTGCAATGACTTTGTACTAAGAAACCAATTAAGTGTAACACTGATCCAATAACCATGTTCCAACAGGATAGTAGGGCTCAAAGAAGCTCCAAAGAGTCACTTGCTCAGTGATTAGTCTGCCTTGAAGACATCCAGGAAAAGAATTTGTTGTTCTTTCCTTAAGATATCTGCAAAGAATTAACATGTGTAACCCTGGAAATGAATCCACTTTACTGTCCCCACTGTATTTTGTGCTAAAAACTCTAGATCTTTTTTTTTACACTACTTTCTAACTGTGAATGGAACACAACTCGTTCTATTTGATACACATTCCAAAAGTTTCTAATCACAGATTTTATCGGAGTCCCCATCTTTGTGTACAGGTTGTGGCTTATAAGGATGTTTGGAAATTTGGAAGTTGTGTAGAAATTCAGTGCTAATATTTCTTGTACACTCACCATCACGGTTGAGATGCACATTTCCAAGTGCTTCCTGGGTTCCTGTGTGTGTTCCTTTTCAACGACAGAACCAAGTAAGTGCCGTTTCCTACAGGTCATTTAATAATAGAGATTAATGAACTTTTCCAAGGTCACTTGGATTAGGCAAGTCAAGCATGGGAGGGAAGCCTGGCCTGAGGACAGATGAAGGGAACACGAACAGAGCTTGTACCTTGTGCCCTCTGCCTGGCTCTAAGGGACACCTACTATGCTCTCTCTCAACTGACACTCTCCACAACTAACTGTGCAAACTTTCTCAATACATTTCAGAAGGTGACTGGGGACTTTGTAACAACAGTCTCAGCACATTTCACCAACCACTTCCCAACTAGTGTCTACTTTTGCATTGTTTTTTTTCTACCTAGATCAGGGCAGACTCTGAAGGCTTAAAAACAAAATAAAAACAACAACAACAAAACAAACCCCCCAAACCAAACAGACCAAAAACCCAACACCAATTTGAAAAGCTCAACCTGATCATAAAATTTAGCATATCTCAAAAAATTATTTTAATAATCATTGTCAGATATAGGACTTAGAGAGCTCTCAGAAAGAACACCCTCTCTGCTAGCTCATTGTATGATTTTCTCTTTGGACACTCATTACTCCTTAAGGCAATAAATAATAATAAAACCAGAAAACAGTTTTTATATTCACTAGCTCGCCGTGTGTTTTTTGTTTGTTTGTTTTGTTTTGCTGTTGTTGTTGATGATGATGTTGTGGTTGTTGGTGGTGGTGATGCTAATGATGATGCTGTTGTTGATGATATTGTTGTTGATGTTGTTGGTGGTGGCAGTAGAGGTCATGAAATCCTTGGCTTGTCACATTTCCTTTGGAGAAAAGGTAGGAATGAGATAAAAACTTGACATGTTCTAGTCACGGGGATTTTATAGGAGCCTGTGATGCGTTCCTACCTATAGGTGAGAACTTAGATGAGAACTGTGGACAGAATGGGCTGAGATACAAAGGAAAGCTTGGAGAACTTAATGTGGAATGCATGGCTGTATGTAGATTGAATAGGAGGTGTTACCCCCTGCTACAATCATCTATTACAGCCCTGGGTGGGGGCTAACCTTGGCAAATGAGAACCAAACCCAACTTTCAGAAAACAGCAAGACACCTTGTAATCTCTGAAAGGTTCATAATATTATTTCACACAGAGCAATAACAGTCAACCACTCATACTAAGATAACATCAAATGCCATGACTTCAACTTTTTTCTACTTTAAACACAATAGATATGTTTAAACAGGCACTTTCATAGTAAATTAATTAATAAAAATAATTAATTGATAATAAATAATTAATGCAGATTAGCTCAGTTGTTTTGGGTATTCCTTAAGAAATTGCAATTTGGTTTAACCAGACCTTTGGCTGCTGTCTATTCATCCTAAAAGACATTTATTTTTAAGCATATCGTGTAGCTTGCCTATATTTATCCCTAAAACCCTCTTTTCTGCCCACTCCTTACCTTCCCCCTTCCCTTCCTCCTCCCCCTCCTCCCCCTCTCCCTTTTCTCCCTCTTCCCCCTTCTTCCCCCTGTCCTTATTCCTCTTCCTCCTCCTCCCTCCCCTTCTCTTACTAGTTTCCTTTTTGATTTCATACCATTCATGTAAATGGTTTATGAATCTGTGTATAATCCAGTGTCCACAAATGAGAGAAATCTTGTAGTATTTGTCTTCCCGAGTCTGGCTTATTTTACTTAATATATGAACTCTATTTGCATCTATTCCCAAAAACATAATCTATTATTTCCATGGATGTATAAATCTTTACTGTTTACATATACCAAGTTTTCCTCATCCAAGTTCCTCCAGTAAAAGTTTTTCTAAAATATATTTTTAAAATAATAATCAAAGCTGTGCAGGTTTATTGGTTAAAAAAAAAAAGAGAGAGAGAAAAGACCACATTTAAGGAGCAGAATGATGGTTCAGCGGTTAAGAGAACTCTCTGCCCTTCCAGAGGACCCAGTTTTGGTTCCCAGCAACCACATTAGATAGTTCACAACTTCTTGTAACTCCAGCTTCAAGGGTGCTGACCTTTGGCCTCTACAGGTACCTCCAGGTACCTTCACAGTGGTACACACACACACACACACACACACACACAATATTAAAAAAACACAACATTTAAGATGGGTTAAATTCAATGTACTTGTCAAATTATTAGAATTTTATTTATTTTCTTCGAAGTGTCCCATCAAACTCTTTAGGATCAGGTCCAGGAACCCAACTTGGATCAGCTGGGCTGTTCACAAGGATTCTGCGCAAACACTCTCCTGTGTCTAGAAGGTTGATGGCCTGAAGGTTACCCTGCAGGATGCTTTGTTCCAATTTCTAAAACTAGGGAGGCCAGGTCAGTATTTTATTTGAATATTTATTTCATCTCCTCTTCCCTGATCTTTATTGTCTATTCCAAAGAATATTTTTTGTTCTTTCAAGGACATTTCAGGACCTAGTACAACAGTAATCACTAGCAATTATGAAATGAATATGACCGAGGACCAAACAAAACAACACCCCAAGTTAATGTGAAATGGATGTTGGAGAACATGGTCATTTTTAACGTCTGTTGCTGCTGTCATTTGTTTCTTGGTGACAAGAATGGTGGTAATAGGAAGAGAACAGAAATGTTTTTAGACTCTCTTTCATAAGGTCACATGGTAAGCACTTAGAACACCTGGCAGCATATAGTAGCTGCTCAGTGAAGCTACCAGGTGCTGGGAGTGACTCTCCTGGCTCAGCTGGTTAGTTCTTAATGATTGTTTGGAGGGAAGGAAAGTGACCCTCCAGAGCCATGATCAAAGGCTAGCAGAATGCATTCTGGGAATTGTGTCAGTAGTAGCTTGATTTGGGAAAGAGGTGAAGAGCCAGGCTGCAGAGAGCCTTGCGGTAGCAAGACTTTATCCACCACTAAACAGAAACTTTAAGGAGATCAGAGTACAGCCCCACCCCTGCCCTCTGTGTTCCCAGTAAGGTGAGAGAACTCTGTTATTTTTCTTTCTTTGATCTTCCTACCCGCCTTTTTAAGAGTAATTTTTTTTTAATTCAAAATCCAGTGTGAAGTTAAAATTAATATTCTTATGTTGGTCTTTGTTTGAGGAGATAGAGGCCTTCTAGATGGTAATGTCATCTGGAATCTCCAAAGACTTGAGATAAGGTCTCATTCTGTAAAATGGGTCTGGTCTTCATGCTGTTATATAGGCAATCCACCCATCAAATCTGACATTACAGGGATGAGCCACCACACCTAGCTAGAGTGCTGTTTTCAGTGGTTGTGAAGGTTGACAAGGACAGACATATAGAGACACTGGGAGAAGACTGAATAGTTTGAATTTAGAACATTTGAGGTGTCCCCCAGTAGGCTGAGAGGATCTTCTGATCATTGCCAGTGTCTTATGGTTGATCTTTCAGCCTGATCCCAAATAGCAATCGCTCCTAACCCTGATTCCTGCACTCCTACACTCGTACACTGCTTTTGTTCCTTGTGGTCAGCCTTTGAAACTCTGTGGTATGTGAACAGCTTTAATGCTTCAGGTTCTTTTTGTTTATAGGTAAGTTGTGATTAACCTTGTTTTGAAGCTCTCTCCATGTCCTAAGGACTTGAATCTTTTGTAGCGTCAAGGGATGCTTGTAGGATGGCGTGGAATAGTGTATGTAAAAATATGTTCAGTTTTATATAAAGAGAGATGGTTTGTGTGTACAAGTACAGATATTTCATCTACCTTTAATGATTTCAGACTTCAAAGAAACTCACATCTACACAATGACATTTTCCAACTGGTTCCAAGGCTCAAACTATATCTAAATTCCATGGAAGAAACTGAACGGCCAGTTTGCTTCCTTAAAGTCAGTAATAGGTTCAGGTTAAAAGAAACAGGGCAATGGCTATAGAAAGGAGTGTTTTAGTATTTTTGCCAAGAATAAAGCTTAAAAGATAGAAAAGACTAGTTTTCTTTCTCTCAATAGATGGGGCTGGTAAGGCTTTAGTTGCAGTGATATAGCATGGTGCTCCCGAAGGCTGTCTTCAGCTGGACTCTGCACATCATACTGGAGGCAACACTTTGGGTATCTGAGTAAGGAAGGACTTCTATAACCTCAGCAGGTATCTAAGTCCTCAGCCTTCACACTGCTGTCAGTGCATATCAACCAGAAGCACCAAGGAAAGCAATTAGAAAGCCAGGGCGTAGCAAAGTTTATCAAGGCAGGGATGTAGATGACTCTAGTCATTAAAATAAATCTGGAGTTTTCTACCTAGATTATACTTTGGTACATATAGCTACAAAGTATTTTGACAATACTTTAACTGTCTTTTAAAAAATGAGGACACATCATTCTCTTAGGATTGTAAAAGTGACATATCTTCATTAGAACTTTATAAAGTCTATAAAAATATGGAAAAAAAAGCTTAGCTTCCAAGTAGACCAGGATAGCCTTGTACATTATTTCCTACTGATTTTACTTTCTATTCATCTGTATTTTGCTGGTTAGAAACATCAGAATAATGTCACATGTGCATTTTTATATCACTAATATTTCCCTAATTATGGCACAAACCTATTATCACATCATTAGTGTTTAAGATTATTCTAATGCTTGTGGCATTCCATTGTCCAGTCAGGCATGTGAGACCTTCAGAGAAAGGACACAGTCAGACTGCCAGAGTTTAAATTGGGCTCTGTGGCTCTCCAGTTAAGTTCTTTGGTCTGGCTTTTTGTTTTTGCTTAATATTTGTACCTCACTGCTAAAATGAGATTGAAGTTAGAGTTGATAGGATTGTCACGAAGACCAAATTCTGCCTGTTGCAAAGTAACCACTTTGCTTTATGCATGGCTTATGCAGTGGTAGGCTGTCATTTTGATCAATAAAACTCAAGTTGTTCATATTCACCCGGTATTGGAAATTGACCTCAGTGTTTTGCACATCCTAGTTAGTAAGCTAGTTAATTACACCCTCAGCCCTTTTATCCTCCAGACTGTGCCCTTAGGATAATGTCCTTAGCTGTGGAACTATAGAGTCAAAGGAATTTTGTATGTGACTACAGGACAAAGTGGAAAGGGGATGAGATTTCCCCTTTCTGTTTCAGGCTGCAGGCTTACCTACTTCACAGTGCTACTTACAGGACTTGGAATATGTATTTATAATATTTAATAATAAAATTACAAGAAATCCTAACTTCAGTTTGCATTTCTTGGAATACTATTTTAAAAATTCTTTTAAAATACATCTTATCCATTTTCCTCTTGGTAAATTGTCCACTTATTTCTTTTGCTTTGTAGAAATTCTTGGCATATTGGGGTGTCAACTTGTGATTTGGTATATTTTGGGCAGCTATTTTCCTTAAATCAAAAAAGAAGGTGCTTTTGTGTTCTATGTATTTACTTTTTGAAACTTCATTTGCTGGTCTCTTTCTTTGCACTATTTTTATGTAGCTTTTATGTGACAGAAATCAGATGATATCACCTCTTCACCCTGTTTTCTTCTAAGTTTTTATTAAACTCTAGTTTATTTAAGTACATAGTGTTTGAGACAAAGAATAATACTGTATGTTTTTTTTCTTTTCCCCTAGGTATTTTGAGGATAGAGTCTAACTTATATACTTCAAAGTGTCTTCAGACTCACAATTCTTTTTTCTCTGCCTCCCAAGTTCTGGGATCACAGTCATATGCCACCACACCAAAGTGGGCAACTTTTACTAGGATTTTTTTTTTTTTTGCAGTTTATCAAAAAACTTTAATTTAGCTTATGGTTCCAGAGGGATATGGGATCACCATCAAAGAGGCAGGGCAACAAGTGTCAGCCATGGCAGCTAAAGTGGGAAGTCAAAAGTTCACCTCTTCAACCTGAAGCATGAAGTAGACACTAGGAGCTGGAAGTGGTGTGAGGATTTAAACTCTCAAAGCCTAGCCCCCAGTGACATGACATGACATGTTTCCTCAGTGACATTTTTCCTCCAGCACGATGGGATGGCACTTACTAAATCTTCCCAAATGACACCTCCAACTGTGAAGTGTTGAGTCTCTGACTTTAAGCCTATATGCTTGCTTTATATTAGGGTAACCAATTCACAAGGAAGAAAATCCCTGTAGGTAAGCCTTTAGATGCCTAGACATCTGGGTTGCAGAAATGAGTGGTTACATGGGAAGAATCATGAGCAAAAATTAGGAACATTTATTAGTTAAGACTCTGATTTTTTTGCCCACAGGATTAAACCTCGAGCCTTCTGAGACAAGGGTAACACAGCTAAGAATGTGCCCAATGAGGTTGGCATGTAAGTAAGCCTGTGGGAAACTCCCTTGATTGATGATCAATGTGGAAGGGTTCCAATGCACCAACCCTGGGAAGGTGGTCCTTAGGTGTATAAAAAGCTCAGAGAGCCAGCTGTAGGCACCGGTAGCATACCTTAAATCCCAGAATTTGGGAGGCAGAGAAAGGTGAATGTATATGATTTGAGGTCAGCCTGATCTACATAGCAAGTTCCATAGTGAGACCCTGTCACAACAAATAATCTCCTCCCCTAAATGCACAAAAAACTACTCAGCAAAACAAGCAACAGAACAAAATGAAGTAAACTGAGCAAGCCAGGAAGAGCAAGCCAAGAACAGCAGTCAGGAAGCAGCATCCTCCCAGCCTCGTCTCTGGTGCCTGATTCTGGGCTCTGCAGGTATGCTATTGTGCATTGTGTACAGATTATCTTTGTATCATCAAAATGTTGATTTCTGTGCCCTCATATCTTGCAATCCTTATTCTAAGAATCTCTTGTCTCAATGTTACGTAAACATTACTCTCCAATTATTCCCCAGTTAGTCAATAAAGTAGACGATCAGCCAATGACTGTGCAGGAGAGAGAATAGGGCTGGACTTCCAGCCCGGGGAAGGGGAGAGAGGGAAAGTGGGGATTCAGTTCATGGAGAGAGTTCAGAAGACATGAGAAAACACTTGGAGTCCAGAGAGTCAGATCAGTACTAAAATGCAAGTATCACTGGGATTTTGACCTGGAAGTATCCAGATTTGTTTAGAGGATTAAAATAGGGTAATACTGCTTAATTGTTGTGCCCCTGAAGCTTGTTAAATAAATATAATAATCCTGTGTCAATTATTTGGGAGCTAGTTAGGTTAAGAAAATTGCAACACTTATTAAGAAACCTCTCACAAGGCTCCTCTAGTTCCTGCCATGGTGTCCCTCAGTGATGGGTTGTGATGTGGAAGAATAAGTTGAAAGAAACACCTTGATCCCAGTTAATTTTGGTCATGATCTCTATCACAGGAAGAGAAAGCACACCAAGGCATCCACCTTCTTTATAAATGTAGGAACTCTTCTCAATGTTAAGTGTATACAAATATCCTTTTATTTTGGAAGCATGTAATGCACTGTTTCCGGAGTACTTGGTTTCACTCCATATCTGTCACTTCAGTATTGTAACTGTACACTCTTGTGGTTCTCCACACAACTCAGACTACTTTGTTTTGTGTCAGAAATTAAGGCTGAGATGTCCTCAGATCTTATCTAATCTCCCTTTTCTGCAAGTCTCTCCTGCACATTTGGGAAATCAAAGTTTCGCCCTCAGCATCTGGCCTTGTGTTCCAGTTCAAAGTGTTAAGACGTGACTGGAAATAAAGCTTATTCTGGGAAAGCTTGGTGAGATGTAATAGTCTGGTTTTTGTAATAGACTGTAGCCTCTTATAGGGAGGTGACTTACAACCCCATTGCCATTCTTTTCTCCTAACAGATCACAAGCAGGAGATTTAAATGTTCCATTTCCTGTGGCGATGTACTCATATGCTATTCCTCAAACCTTGAGAGGTCCAGAGAAGAGTCCTGGGCATGCAGAATTGGCTTCCTGTACACTACGAGATATAGCCCGTGCAGTAGCTTGTGGAAGAATATGACTAGAAACTTTGACATTGTTTAAGCCAGAAGGCTCAATGCTGAAAAGAGCACACAAGTGTGCTCTCCCTCCTTTTCTTGATCTATATGCCTCACATGTGCTGTGTAAGAAAGCCTACTTCTTAGGATGGCTAACTATTTTATTTAATTTCATAAATGGCTAAAAATGAAATAGGAAGCGTCTTGTTGGATTCAAATGATCCTCTTAAATACTTCCAAAATATGTACTCTTTACTTTCGTCTTTGGGAATAGAGGACCGGGTTAAGAGTCAAACATGTGTGGGATGGACTGTGTTCAGTTCTCTGGCATTATATTTCTGTGCTGTGACAAAATATTTGAGAAAAATCAACATTTTGCCTTGAGGTTCCATCTAGACATAAGGTTTCAGTTGAAGAGATAGTCATAATTAAGTCAACGTTAGGTTCTGCCTACCATGGTCTCAGTCCAGTCTCAACTACAAGGTGAACTGATATTTTTAAATCTGTGACAGACACAAGTTTCTTCTCTTTTGGATTCTGGGGCATCACTTGGTTTCGTTGTTTTGGAGCTGAGGTGAAGTACAACATCTCGGTGGGAACACGTGATGGAACAAAGCTGCTCTCACGTCCTGTCGGCTGAGAAGTAGGCGAGAGGCAAAGGGACATGCATGGCATCTAGATAGATCAGTCACAGGCTTGGCTGTAGTAGCTCCACTTCCTATTACCTGACCCCATCTCCTCAAAGGTTGTTCCACCTCTCAGACACTTCAGTTCCAAACACAGTATCCACACATATAGAGACTACAAACAAGAAGTGTAACCACAGGCTGGTGGTTCAGTGGGTAAAGGTACCTGCTACCAGGCCTGATGGTCTGAGTTTGATCCACACAACTCACATGGTGAAGAGAATCAACTAAATCCTATGAGTTGCCTGATGACTTACACAGGTACACAGGCATGCACAGACTTCTGCTCCTCTTACTAAGATAAAGTGCAAAAAAAATATGACTATCTCTACAGTTGGTTCCATATTTTGGCAAAACACACAGTCAATGAAATAGCACATAAGTACTGCCTCTCGATGCTCTCTCTCCATTTGTTTCTTTTCTCTTATTTTCATCTCCACTAAGTTTCTCTCTTGCCAGCCCTCATGGATTAGTCACCACTGCCAAATTCTCAGTCTCTATTGTCACTGTTTGGCGGTCATTTGATGTCTGTAGTAGTTGAACTTCAGTTGGATAATTCTCATTTATTATGAAAAAAAATTATGATATTTGTTCTCACTTTTTTTTCTTTTTGCCAATTATACAATGAGCACTGGGAGGAACTTGCCTTTTACATGAAGTAGCTTCAGCAAAAGCAATTCAATAGAATGGCTAGACATTCTTTTATGTGTGTTTGTGTGTGTGTATTGGTGCATATGTGTCCATCAGTGTTATATGTATTTGTGTGGGTGTGTGCACATGTATGTGAACATGGAAGAACATGGTACCAGCATCTTATTAGGCTGAGATGCAGGGTTGGAACTCAGATTCATCACACAGTGACCAAGAGCCAGACAAGACAACAGTCTTAGTCATGATTGCAGGTGGCCAGAGTGGAATTTGGGCTGTGAGGCAGAACAGACGATTTGCTTAGGATGTATCATCCATCTACTTTCCCATGGCCTCTCCTGTGTCCCCAGTGATAATGTGTTGCAAGGATAAAAATTAATAATGTACACTCCTGCAAGATTTCCCAGGGTCAACATGCAGTCCATCTGCGTCTGCGCAGCACTTGAAGACTTCCCAAACAGAAATGTAAAAATTGACGTGAGGGAGAGCTACTTTAACAAAAGATGCTGGGCCTTCATTCCGAAGCATGATAGTGGTTGCACAGCAGGGTTGCAGTGTCATGTTGTCTTGCTTTAAGTTCAGTGCAGATGAGTTGCCCAGACATTAAAGCCCCTATTGGCAGAGAGAGTGCCCAAGGATAGCATTCTGCTTAGAGTGTTGGTCTGATGTTGGAGGAAAGCTTGAAACACAGCTTTGTAGCTGTAGGCTCAATGTTGAAATACTTACTGGAGTTGAGGTATTTACCGATTTTCTTCTTAAGTTTTAAAAACAAACCACTCAATTGCAAAGCCTTTCCTGGGGTGGATTTCCATAGGGTGTGGTCAACTTTCTGGAAAAATTAGATTGGATTTAAGAGTTTTGAAATCTGAACTTCAAACTTGCTGGATTTACATTTGGCTTCAAGTTGTCTTTCAAATGTCTTATTATTGATCACTGACTCCATTTTCTCAAGAAATCAAAACATATCCACAAGGAGACAGGTATACTATGGAAAGCGTACCCACCTGGAACTCATTTCCTATGGAGGGTATATCTTCCATGTTAAGCCAAGTTAGGAAGCACTCTAACATAGTTAGAGTTTGGGGGGGTGGGAACTTTTGCTTGGATTAGAATCTGAATTATTTAAATCGTTTCCCCCTCGTCTTCAAGATACTTTAAAATTCCTCTTAAGAGAACTAGCGCTGTTCTTTGGAAATTTTATAGGCTTCAGGTGTTTTCAGCCACTCACCTGATATTAGAGAATTCTTTCTTGTCCTCTCTACCCCTCCCTGTACCTGTTTTGAATGCCTGCTACTGAATGCACACAGTTTTGAAGTCAAGGCAAGCTCTGCTCCACACCCTCATGCCCTTGATATGCACACTACAGCTGGCTTCTCCTCCACCCAGATTTTCTTCGTCTTTTCCACAGCAACCATGAGTGTTTAACATCCATCTTTACCTTTTCCTCCCCCTTTGGTCTTCAAGCCAAGTGAGTTATAAATTGAGGTAAAACATACAGCTGGGTCAGCAAAGTAGGGACAGGGATGAAACCATTTCCTATCATTTTTCACAAGGTTTGTAAAACACAGTTGGCTGTGTGTGCATACGTGTGTGTGTGTGTGTGTGTGTGTGTGTGTGTGTGTGTGTGTGTGTGTGTGTGTGTTGAGGGGTGGATAAGACAGGAAGCAAGAAAGATTGCACATATAAATTAAATATTTTCACCCTAACCTTTTTTTCAATAGCCCAGGGGTATTAAGAATGTGTGTTTTGGAAGGGCTCAGCAAGCATTCCAACAGTAAACGCCTTCCTGTTCAGTGTGTTCGAAGTCAGGCTGTCTTCTGGGGTTGCTTTAAAAATATGTGTGAAATATGTACTTTTATTTCAAGCCAAGTCAAATGTTTTCAATCATTCTCCCCCACCTTTGCTTGTTTCTCTTCTTTTCCTGTCATTTCTTGCCCCCCAGACAGTAAAATATACCCTGAAATGTGTTTTTATTTTCCAAAAGGAAGTTTAGCGATTAATTATGAGTTACATGTAAACATATATTATTGCCCTCAAAGGTATTCACCACAAACCTGGCCAGGGTGGCTCCCAGCTGGCATTCCTGAGCATTCAGGCTTGGGCAGTGGAAGTCAGAGAAATATGCAAAGAAACCAAGTATTTGGCTCAAGCACAACGGGGAACCAGTCGATAAGTGAGGGTGAGAAACGGTCTATAACTCTACGCCAGTGGCGATGAACCTATAATTCCCAAATTGTTTGTGTGATTTTCTATTTCTACCACATCAGAGACAAATATTATTTTGTACTGGCTGTTCCTTGTGGACCATTTTTTTTTAATTCATCAGCAAGGTCCAATTAAGATGCCTGAAAGGAAAATAACATACCTGGGGCCATGAGACCTGGCAAGAGAGACCACAGATGTGCCCAGGAGGAAAATATAGACCTCTGGTGGAAGCCACAGAGCCCCACTGCAAAATGTTACTCTGATGTTGATAGACTTTAAAAACATGTATATCAAGTGCTCTAATGAGAGGAAACTCTGTGATGTTCAAATTCAAAATCAACTGTCGAGGAAACTTTCATGTTCTGTCTTAGCTGCCGAGGCTGAGGCTGCAGATGTGTACAGAAGGCCGTGGGTGGGGGCTTCATGTTCCCAGCCTTCCCTTTGATGAAGCCTGTTAAAGCTCAGGAATGATCGTCCATGACTATATTTACTAATAGTCCCAGGTGTCAGAGTCGGTCTCTTCCAAATTTAAATTTTATTTAGTGTAACTGATTATTTATATTATTTTATGAATTATATGGCTTGTGTAGAGGTGGGGAAGGGAAGGGAAGGGAAGCCAACCTTTCAAAATAAATCTATGGGTAATTTATTCAAAGAATGTCCCTTGACATGTGACTCTAGGTTTTTGGTGTTTGTTATTGTCAGGTAAGTTTAACTCAGCAAACACATATTAAATGATTGACTGTGTAAAGCTCAATGCTAGTTGCTGTTAACAGCTGCTAATGACCTGGAAGTAGTTCAGCTTGACCTGGTCCAACACTCTTATTATGAAATCTCTCAGGAAAATATGGCTGTGAGTGAACTTTCTCAGCAGGGTAATCACAGTTAGTTTTTTTTTGTTTGTTTTTTTGTTTTTGTTTTTTTTAAACAACAAGCAGCTAGCAAGATAGCATCTTGTAAAGATGATCATTTTGCAGCCTTTTGGCAAATTTATGGGCCTGAACCTCAATAACGAAAGACTTGAAACTTGACTCATTAAAAAATCTCAAACATAAAACCAGACACACTGAAACTAATAGAAGGGAAACTAGGGAAGAACCTTGAACATATGGGCACAGGGGAGAATTTCCTGAACAGAACTCCAATAGCTTATACTCTAAGATCAAGAATAGACAAATGGGACCTCATTAAATTACAAAGTTTTTGCAAGGCAAAAGACACCGTCAAAAAGACAAAGCGGCAACCAACTAACTGGGAAATGATCTTTACCAACCTTACATCCGACAGAGGGCTAATATCCAAGATATACAAAGAACTCAAGAAGTTAAACTCCAGAGAGGCAAGTAACCCTATTAAAAAATGGGGTACAGAGCTACACAAAGAGTTCTCACCTGAAGAATATCTAATGGCTGAGAAGCACCTAAAGAGATGTTCATCATCCTTAGTCATTAGGGAAATGCAAATCAAAACAACCCTGAGATTCCATCTCACACCAGTCAGGATGGCTAAGATCAAAAACACAGGAGACAGCAGTTGTTGGCGAGGATGTGGAGAAAGAGGAACACTCCTCCACTGCTGGTGGAATTGCAGGCTGGTACAACCACTCTGGAAAGCAGTCTGGCGGCTCCTCAGAAAACTGGGCATGACACTTCCGGAGGATCCGGCTATACCACTCCTGGGCATATACCCAGAGACTTTACCTGCATGCAATAAGGACACATGCTCCACTATATTCATAGCAGCCTTATTTATAATAGCCAGAAGCTGGAAAGAACCCAGATGTCCCTCAACGGAGGAATGGATTCAGAAGATGTGGTATATTTACACAATGGAATACTACTCTGCAATTAAAAACAATGAATTCACGAAATTCCTAGGCAAATGGTCAGAACTTGAAAATATCATCCTTAGTGAGGTAACCCAATCACAAAAGATCACACATGGTATGAAGTCACTGATAAGGGGATATTAACCCAGAATCTCAGAATACCCTAGACACAATCAGCATATCAATAGATTTCTAAAAAGATGGAAGGAGAGACCCCTGGTCCTGGAAAGACTGGATGTAGGGGAACGCCAGGACAGAGTAATGAGAGGGGGTTGAACGGAGAAAAGAGGGAGGGAAGGGGGCTTATGGGACTTTCGGGGAGGGAGGAAACGGGAAAGGGGAAGTGATTTGGAATGTAAATTAAAAAAATAAAATTAAATTAAATTAAAAAAAAAAATCTCAAACAGGGTAGAAGTGTCGTTTCTGCCGTGGGCTAGGGTTTGGGAATCTTACAGAGTGGTGAGATAGGGGAAGGGAAGAACATAGGCAAGTTGGAAGGCTGAAGTCAAACTGTCCATATAGAGAGCTGACATCATCCTATAAAAATTCCTCAAGAATCAATAATAGATCTATTGGAACTAGTTAAGGAGCTCAGCCCAATGCCGCAGTACCTCACTGTGCTCAGCTAAGGGCTTATCCTCGGCAATGTGCTGAGATGTGTGTATGGAAGGTCTCACAGATCTGTCAAAAATGGCTTCGTTTACTGCCTTCATTAGTCTCTTTAATATATTAAAATTCTAAGGAAACTTTAATAACAACAAAATTTGGCAAAATTCCTAATTCTTATAAGCAAGTACAAGTTGAATATTCCTAACCTAAAATATATAAAATTTGGGGCTGGAGAGATGGCACAGTTCATAAAAGCTCTTGCCCTGCAAGTATAAGGAACTTACTTTGGTCCTAGAACCCATGTGGCAAGCCTGGGGTAGTTATATGCATACCTTTGACCCCAGGACTATAGTGGGCAGAGTCCGGACTGTCACTGGGGATTTCTGGTTACCAGCTCAGCTCCAGGTTCAGTGAGAGAACCAGTCTCAGAAATAAGGCAGTTACAGACCAGGACACTTGATGTCCTCTTCTGGACTATGTGTGACACATGTACACATACACATATTTATAACACACAAACATGCATGTATACACACATATGCTTGTATACACATGCACACACGCATGTATACATGCATGCATGCATGTACAAATATCTGAAATGCTTCAGAATCTAAAACATTTTATGCACTGTTGTGATGCCACAATTGGAAAAATTCCACAATTTCCTTCGTATGGATATGGCGAGTTACCGTAGAAATGTAGGTACCCTAGAAATCAACCAGAAATTACCCTTAAGCTATGTGAATAAGGTGCATATGAAAGTAAGGGAATCTTGTGCTTTATATTGAGTCCAAAATATATTCATTATATATGTAAATTAAATATTCCAAAATCTGAGAAATGACTGAAATCACAAACCTTTCTGGTCCCAAGCATTTTGGATAAGAAGTGTTCAGCCAGTGTCACTTTGCGTCTCAGTTACTCTTTAGGTTGGCCATATCCTGAGAGTGGGTAAAAAAAATAATAATAATGAATAAAGCTGGGCGGTGGTGGCGCATACCTTTAATCCCAGCACTTGGGAGGCAGAGGCAGGTGGATTTCTGAGTTAGAGGCCAGCCTGGTCTACAGAGTGAGTTCCAGGGCAGCCAGGGCTACGAAGAGAAACCCTGTCCCGAAAAACCAAAAAAAAAAAAAATGGAGAAGAACTAGTATCCTAGGTGATGTGTGCATTTTGAAGGGTCACCAAGACATTGGGAGGCTTGAAAGAAAGGACAGAGGAATAATAAGTAGATTTTCATTGTTCTTTATGAAGGCTATGAGCCGTATTTGATTATTGAAACTACAGTTGAATGTGGAAATGAGGTCCTCACAAATGTGCTTCCTCAGGAACAGGTAATACTCAATAGACTAGGCTTCTTGTCCCATGTGACTGAAGTCCCCTTAAGAAGATGGCCACTTGCAGATGTAGAAGTGGGAGGACAAAACCATTTAGGGTGCACAGCAGGCACACTGGGCTTCTGCCACCACGTTTCTAGATGCCAGGGAGAAGCTAGGACAGTCTCCCTGGTAGACTTTAGAAGGAACATAGTTCTGCTCAAGCTGTAGGGATGAGTTTCCAAGTCCACAGAGCTGTGACAATACACTTCTGTTGTCTTAAGGTCTGTGGTACTTGGTTGCAGCAGTCCTCAGAGACCCATACAGCAAGTAATTTCAGCACTGAATGTCTGACCGGGTACCCAGGAAGCCCAGGAGCCCACCCCATATACTAAATCATTTCTGTTTCTCATTAATTTGCCAGATGCATAGATGGTATCCAGCCCCACGGGCTGAAGGCCAAAGACAATGTTTGCAATTGCTTCTGTATTTGACATATCAAGTAACACCCCTACAAAGTAATATTTTATCGAATTTGCTAACATTTTATCCAGTTTCTGGGAAGCTAATAATTGTATATTTTTGTTCCCTTTGGGAAGGCAGTGATTCACTTAGTATGAGCTATGCTGGTATCATGTAACTGTATTTACATTTGTCTACTATGATAGGAAAAACTATCAGACCTTACAACATCAGTCAATTATCCATGAATTTTTTTCCTTTTATACCAATTCTCATTTTTGTATTTAGTTTTGATTGCAGTTTGTCCAACTTTAGGAGATCACTACGCTGTCTGACTTTAACACAAAATATAAATATACAATTTAGTTCAAAATCTGTTTTTCACGCAAGGTTCTCAGAAAGGAAGTAACTATACATTTTTTTGGCTGGATACTTAAAATATGATTTTTATTCTCACTTATCATCTTGAATGAGAAGATTCTAGAAGTATCATAAATCTCTTGGGAAGAATTGCTGTCTACCTCGCTTTCCCTCAAACTCTTTGTATACCTCATCCACTCTCTTTGGAGGAAAGATTTCCAGTGAGCGACTAGTGTTTGGAAATCTAAAAAGAATCTGTTTTTTAAAGTATGGAACACCACTTTCCCTTGTTGGACATAACTGTAAAAGAAAAAGAATTTTAGTTTTTAAAGCTAACACTTTAGACGATGTCTTTCCTGTGCCGAGCATTGCACAATGCCTTAACACGTCGTTCTATTTGAACTTTGTGAAATCTCAGTGCTGAGTTGAAAAGGAGGTGATGAAGAGGAGTTTGAAGCTTGGAGGGAGTGATGTTACAAGCTCTAGCTAGTGCCACTGGGAGAACTCCAATGTAGGAGTCTGATGGACTGGATTTCCATATTGGTCTTGAAGGGGAGAGCAAAGTAGGAGGTTTCCTCCATGGAACAAAGCTCGAGAAGGGACTTTATAGGCAGGATTCTATCACTTGACAATTGCACCGGGGCTTTCCTTGAGATTTTTTGATGTAACCTAACCACTCTCTGCTCTGAATATTCCACATTTGTAAAAGATTCCATAGAGACCGAGATGCTCCAAGCATGAAATGAACAGTGGGGTGCACATGTACCAGACAATGACTTGCAGCATGGATGCTCTCCTTCCACCGCAGGGGTCTTGGATATTGAATTCAGTTTATAAAGGATGGTGAGAAGTGCTTTTACTTACTGATCTAGCTTGCTTGCTCCCATTTTTAAAACCTGTAAACTTAGTTATTAAAACTTATGAAGGTGAAATACACAGGTCTTAGGTTTTGTCATAATAGCCTATTGTGTTTATAACTTAACACAATACTTTATCCTCAAAAGTTCAATACAGACCTCATAGACTAAAGTCAACATTCATTTTGGGAGGAGAATCTTTACTGAAGCTTTGCTAGCTTCTACAGTCTGTCTGTGTCCCCGTGCCCACACAGATGTCTCTTTTAAACAGCAGCAGGAAGAGAAATCCTTCTGTCATTGCATCCCTGAGGGTTTCTATCACCTTTTACAATTTACGGACCTTTGAGATTACATTGGGCCACCCCACTAATTCTTGATAATCTTATTTTTAAAAGAAGGCAATGTACATCCATAACTCCAGCTCCAATCTTTTTCCTCTTTGTCAGGTAAGATAGTATACTTGCTGGTTCCAGAGCATCGGCTATAGACATCTCTTGGAGGGATGCCATTCATCCTATCTGACCACCTCAGGCATGGACTGCAAGTATCTGAGTGATTCTGTCTCTGGCAGAGCTATCCAGCTGAGTTCATCTCCCATTGCTACATGTAAGTTGGTGGGCTAAACAAAGTTGATTAAATACTTTGAAAAAAGGTTGTGTGTTTCCTTGTGAAACAGACAGCCATGTCAGCCTTTAAGAAGACCAACAAATAAGATCTTCCCTCTTGTGTAGAGTGCATGAAGATAGAATTTCTAAAGTAACTCTAATACTTTGAGGCACTTGCTTTTTATTTTATGTTCATTAATAGTTTTTTTTAAAGAGGGAATATGATACTGTCAGATAAATTGTCTTTCTCCTGAATTGTTTCAGCATAGGAAATCATGGTGCCTACAGACCTATGCTCCTTCTTTTCCAGCATCCCCAACTTTTCTCTTGGATGACCTTTGTCACTTCTGGGGGAGACTTAACCTTTGGTGCTTGTTCTTTAGAATAATGACTTGTGACCGGGGCCACATTTCCGTTGGTAAAAAAGGGTGCTTTATTTAACAACCTCTGAGCTGCTAAGTATATTTTAGCTCTCCTTTAAGTGAGTTTAATGTGTGTTAATTCTCTTAGGATTCTCACTGTGCTGCAGAATTCAAGACCAGCCCCTGGAAAGTCCGTGCCTTTTAAATTCCTTTGATACACCTCTTGATATAAATTCTCTGTTTCAATAGTAAAATGCAGAGGAATTAAAAAGTAAAGCAGTTTTCTCTTAGACATAAATTTTTAGCATCTACAGTACAACCTTAGAGAACCTGAGACGTTTAAAATGTTACAAATGGAAACTATGAACCAAGGGGAATAATTTCTTCATTGAGGCACATGAAACTTTTACCTTGTAGTGTTTTCACTTGTAAATGTTTCACCCATGATCTCGGGATTTCCATTTCAGGTCTTTACTAACATCATATGAAAGAGCAAAGACTTGGCTTCATCAACCTGGTGACAAAGTCTCATAAAACAGGGTCCATCTACCTGTTTATAGTGTTCTACTGTAGAAATTTCACTAGGTATGGTGTGTGTGTGTGTGTGTGTGTGTGTGTGTGTGTGTGTGTGGTGTTTAGGGGCTCTTCCTAAGAATTTCTTAGAAGCTGAAAGTTAATAAATAAAGGTGAAATGTTCCTGTCCAAAGGAAAGACAGGAACAAAAAATGGAACAGAGATTAAAGGAAAAGCCATCCAGAGACTGCCCTACCTAGGAATCCATCCCATCTGCAGACACCAAACATCCACAGTATTGCAGATGCCAAAAAGCACTTGCCAACAGGAGCCTGGTATAACTGTCCCCTGAGAGGCTCTGCCAGAGTTTGACCAATACAGATGCAGATACTCACTGCCAACCATCGGACTGAGCCTGGGAACCCGAATGGAGGAGCTAGGGGAAGGATTGAAGGAGCTGAAAGGGATTGCAACCCCATTCAAAGATTGTTATCAGCTAATGACCACCAAGAGCTCACGGGGACTGAACCACCAACCAAGGAGTATACATGGAGGGAGTCATGACTCCAGATACATATGCAGCTGAGGATGGCCTTATCTGACATCAATGGGAGGGGAGGCCCTTGGTTCTACGGAGGCTTGATGCCCCAGTGTAGAGGGATGGTAGAACGGTGAGCCAGGAGTGGGTGAGTGGTGGAGGAGCACCCTCATAGAGGCAAAGGGGAGGGGAAGATGGGAGATGGGAAGGGGTTTGTAGAGGAGTAAGCAGGAAGGGGTCTATCACTTGAAATGTAAATGAATAAAATGAGTAATATATGCATGCATGTATACATACATACTACATACATACATACATACATACATACAGGCAATTAGCTGACAATCCAAGAAGGTTCACATATTTGAAACCCTAAGCCCTACTGTAATTCCCCTACAGTAGATTAATGAACTGTGTTTAAGGGAGAAATAGGTTGAATTATTTACATTTTTTACTTTTATTTTAGTTTGCATCTTTTCTTGGATTATCTATCCAAGAAATCTATCACAGGATAGAAAAGAATTTTCTTTGATGGAGAGTCTAGAATATGAATTGTGTGTGAATGAGCCTAGAGTGAGCTTTGAAATTGTGGAGTCTTGTACATTGGGCTTATCACTGAGGCACTTCTTTTTCCTTGATCCCACTATCAACTTCCTATTGAGTGTGCTTGACAGACATTGGCCTCAGGAGGATGTCACAGTGTGGTTGGGCCCCCATACTGGATCAGGGTCTCTGATTATCGTATGATTAACCTATTTTGCTAATCATATGCTCACTGAAAAACTGAAAGACTGAACATAGCTTTGTTACTTCTTCACTGGTGATTAAAGCATAAAATAGACCAGTGATTCTCAATCTGTAGGTTGTGGCCCCTTTGTTGGCTGTGTGTGTGTGTGTGTGTGTGTGTGTGTGTGTGTGTGTGTGTGTGTGTGTAATGATCCTTTCACAGGGGTCACATAGCCTGCACATTGAATATTTATATTCTGCTTCATAACATTAGCAAAATTGCAGGTATGAACTAGCAACATAAACAATTTTATGGTTCTGTGTCACTACAACACAAGGAGCCGTATTAAAGGGTTGCAGAGTTGGAAAGGTTGAGATCCACTGCTCTAGACGAAGCTGTGTTTGGACTGATAGTGACTGGCTCTGCTTTCTGTCCCTGCCTAGAGTCAGAGTGAGTAACTCGCAAGAGCATGTGTGGGTAAATCTGTACTCCCAGACTCTTAGGAGAAGAAAGTGAGAAGGGATGTATCTTCTTATACATACTTCAGTGAACCTACTGGGTCTTGCAAAATGTTCCTCATATATGAAGACAATATTGGTTGGATTTTAAATAATCCAATGAGAGGCAAATATTAGTTATATGGATGAATGGTGAGATGAGACAAGGAGATGCATTTTTTAGCAGACACATTGTGTGCATACCTCTATTGTCCTACTTGTATGTAGCACTGACAACAGGGGACATTGAATTTGCAGTTAAGAATAAGGAAATGATTCAGAAAGATGAAACTACTTTGTGTGTCAGAGCTTGAATTCAAAGTCAAGGGTGGTTCCAAAGCACCTGTCATGACTACTCCACCATGTCGTCACTCTACTCACTGGGACATCATCCCATAGACCTGTGTATCAGGCACAGTAATTATAGGCACACATGATCTCAGTGTAAGGGGCTTTACAGACATATGCAGTTGAGAAAGGAAGACCAAGCACAGCCACCTTGTAGCTTGCAGCTCCCGAGGACTGGACTCGGTTTGGATTCTTGTCCTTGGTCTTTCTGCATTTGACCCAGCTGTTGCAACATTGGCATAAACTCCTTCCTCCAAAGGTTTCCATTTGCAAAAAGAAACAAAAAGACCCTTGAGGCCAACAGCTAATTATTCATTTTCAAATGTTTTAAATTAAAAGTAAGCGTGAGGCTTTTTTTTTCTTGAGCTCTTTCTGAAGTGACCCTTGACAGGAACTGGAAACAGTTCTCGTCAATGCAGCCATTATCTTTGTGACCAAAACGGGATGTGGGAGGGAGGGTGGAATTTCTGAGTTCTTTGTACATAGGAACGAAATGTCTGTCATTTAGTTAAAATAAATTATTGATTTTTAAATCAAATCAAAATATTGAGTCAAACAAGTAGGTCCTGTCTTTGGTTTTTTCACTCACTTATAAGAGCTGTGTTTTCACCGGTTTATGAATAGTGAGGGAAAAATAGGTTATAAATAACAAAAACATGTTTCAGAATTCATGAAAATTGGGAGGTAATTATAGGACAGTCTGAAAAAAAAAAGGTTTAAATTACCATCAGTTCCCAGAAAAATAACTGATTCTTTTTTGCCTTATCAGGTAAGGAAGCATGCGTAAAGTCAGTTTTGGAATCCACAGTTCCTTTTCCCATTGGAGTGTGGTGTACAAAGCTCAGATTATTCTTCCACAACCCCAGAGCTTTTCCCTCTTCCTGGGAACAAGGCCTTAAGTGTCTTTGGTATCAGTCAGGGTTCAGGATTAGGGCTTAGGAAGGTTGCAAGTGACTGACTTTCCTGGAATAGAGCAAGGCAATTAGGTACAAATTTAAGTAGAATGATTACCAATAGCTTGGAAGATCAAATATTGATCCTTTTCTCATGAATTAAGAGATGATGTAATTTGAAGAAATTTTCATATTGTTGCTTAAGGACCTACCAAGTATGTAGATCTAAAATATGAAGAAACTTTCACTTCTTTTTCTACTTTCTCATTATTTTGTAACATACATAGTCACTTCCTTCTCTTTGCCCTTCCTTAGGAAATAACTTAGTAGTCAAACAAACGATAGATAACCTAATGGTTAATGGAACACATGTATATGTGTATGTGTGAGTGTGTGTGTGTCTGCATGTGTGTCTGTTGTGTGAGTGTGTGTGTGTGTGTGTGAATCTCTCTCTGTGTGTGAGTGTGTGTGTATATGAGTGTGTGTGGTCTGAGAGTAGAGGCAAAAGAAAAAGAATGGGTTTCCCATGTAGAGCCCAGAGACCAGAATAGGGATTATAAATGTAAATTCAAGTCACTGGGGAGCAAGAGACTTAGATCAAAATGCCATGGGGGGATCAGCTGTTGACGGACAAAGGTAGCTCCATGTTTGCTGCTGGAAAGCTCCCTTCCCCTTTCCCAAGTTTCAGGAGACTAGTCCCCTTTAGGTTTTGGTAATTGTATCATTATGCACGCATTTCATGGTTAATTTTCTGTACCTGTTAATTTTCTCTTCTTTTTCTACTTTCTCATTATATTGTAACATATGTGGCCTCTTCTCTTTGCCCTTCTTTAGGAAATAACTTCGCAGTCAAACAAATGAAAGGTAACATAATGGTTAGCGGCACACATGGACTCTGTGTAGACTTCTAACAACGCTCTAGTGGGTGCAGGAATAAACACCCGCTGCTCAGCATGGGTGACGTGTTTCCTGTCTGTGGTCCCTATTCTCTTATCCAGTCTTCCCAAATACTTTCTTTTCCTTGAGCCTCAAACAAGCCACGCCTCACAGGAACCATCACTGACCGGCTTCAAAACTGGCTCTCTCTACCTCTGAATTCCATACTCCTTTCACTATCATTTAAAACATACTATTTAGCCCTGTCTTGATTGTATGTGCCTTGCATGTCCTTTAAAAATACCTACTTTCCCAACATTTATATCTTTTATCATACTCTCTTGTATTTCTGAGTTTTATTGTGTGCCATCTGTAGCAGGTTGGCCTACTGCACACATCTAAATCAGGTGACTTATAAATGCTGAGGGAGGAGGTTTAAGCATGATGTACATTAAAGCTGCCCTGGTAGTTCTGGCTCACAGAATAAGGACTGGACCAGTGGCTCCTTGAAGGATGGTTGACTTGCCTGCTTCATATTCACTCCATTTCTAAGCTTAGTGTTAGAGGCACAACAAGCGCTTGAATAACATCAACTACTATTATACATTCAATGACAAGATATATTAAATTCTATAGCATTTTATGGACATTAGTAAATTACTGTCTGCCTTCAAAAAATTACGGTTGGCTATGAGTGAAGAAGGTTGAGAAACATATTATAAATTATATTGCCCTTTTCTGCATCACCATTGAACCGTTTTCCAGGGGTTGTAAAGAGGAACCTCTGTAGCAACTATCATCTATCCTGTTGAATGCTGAAGTGTTCCACACCATACCAAAAAGGCTCATTGAGCTGATGGAAGCTTTGAGAAAATTCTGCTCAGGGTCTTTGGAAAACTGCCAGAGTCTTCTGAGGTCATTGTGGGCCGCTTGTCTTCCTTTGCTATGCACCGAGGCAGGAAATGTTTTCTCCTTCTGAAGTGAGCAGTGTGAGGGGCCTGTGAGGGATGCACATGGGGCAACATGCTATCAGCTCTCTCCAGCTGCTTGCTATGATCTTTTTCATTTTTCATGGGGACATCAAGTTCTTTTGGATGCTAGCTCCGGTTTTACACATAAGACAAAACAAACACTTCCTGTTGGCCTTCAGAGGGCAACTTCACTGAAGGCTTAACTTTTATTGTCCTTCAGAAGAGGAAGAAACAAGATTTGAAGGCGTACTTCCACTTATCAGACTATCCCATAAGCAACCGATAAGGCTATTAAAACAAAAACAAAAACAAAACAATTTCCAAAAATGTTATTTTTAAATCCTGAAAACAGTGAAGTCAATTAGCATAACTTTCCCATCTTGCATTGCTTTTTATTTTATGAACATGAGTGAGTGGTCTTGGCCCCTAACCAAGGTCACTGAGAACAATAGTACCTTAGTCATTGACATTTTTGAGGTCCTGTTTAGAAGGGTTTGTTTTGAGCGGCTGTAGTCTGACCTGAGTCACTGCACTATGTGCCAGGGAGGCTAAAGACCTGGCCAGTTTCCAGAGGGGCTGTTATTATAGTGAATCTCCAGGTTAAACAAGCAGCTAGTGTTGGGCACGCATGGGCTTTGTCTGGGATTTACTGCCTGAACAGAGACAGGCTTTGACCTTTAAATAATGATGGGCTTAGGTTAAATTTGGGCAGAACTTGCCCAAGACCACCCTGGGGAAAGGAATGAAGATTTAAAGGGAAGATCGCTTGATTTCAGGATGATGTAGGTTCAGGTCGAAGTCTCATTTCCCCCAAACACTGTGTGAATCGTCTAAGAAAGACACTTAAGTCCTTTGGGGCTTAGGTTTCCTGTGTATCGAATGTAATAGCTGTGTTGTTAAGAGGATGAAAAGACCTGAGATATATTATGTGGTTGGCTCTAGATGGCACATTTCCTTTCTTACCTCCTTTGCTTGAAAACTTATCAATAAATCCTCCAGCTAAACCACAGACAGATTTTCCACTATCTGAAAGAAATGCAATGTCATTGATATTTTTGATATATGCTATTTTATTTTAAAAAAAAATAGCAGCTAGAACTATACTATATGCTGATCAGAAAACAGTTCTTTTCTGCTATCCTGGGGTTACAGGGAACGCTCCTGTAGGGAGACAAGCAGAAAACACATCTGAGGAAAGCGGAGCCAAGAGTTTATAATTTTGCCATAAGCCAGGCAGGGTAGCAGGCTAATTGAGAGCAATTTTTCATGTTCTCAAATCACATTTAGAAGCAATGGTAATTTCTTATTGCTAGGTGTCTGATCTGGTGGAGCTCAGACCTTCTGGAGGCAGAGTCATTTTTTGTAACTCTTGAGTTGTGTGCTTTGTGAAAAAGGACTGTGCTGTGTAAAGCTACGAATGTTAAGACTAAAGGCCAAAAGCAAATGGAGGTTTGTGGGGAAAGCAAGAACAGTATGTATGTTGGTTATTTAAACAGGAAGATCTCATGGCATCCACTTGAAAACAAGCTCAAATATTAGTTATAAAAAAACCTCTTCCAATAGGAAATCAATTATTTCCCTGACTGTCCCTAACTATCCTGCGATCTGTTGGAAATGAATTAATTCCCCATGAGTTATGCATTTTATAAACAGATCTTAAAGTTTTCAGAACTTACCTATTTGG
Organism: Tokudaia tokunoshimensis; assembly: GCA_036184795.1. Classification (NCBI taxonomy): domain Eukaryota; kingdom Metazoa; phylum Chordata; class Mammalia; order Rodentia; family Muridae; genus Tokudaia; species Tokudaia tokunoshimensis. The sequence continues at coordinate 56,007,631 of BTHU01000006.1, forward strand.
GAAGTAACTGTTTTCTGCACCCACTTAACTGTTTCTTTAAGTGTTAAGACATCTTTGGGAGCCATTCTTCCTGTTTCCAGTTTTCCTCTCACACTCCAAGAAGGCAGAGCTTCCACAGGTCTCCCTGTACAGGACATGCTCCTGCTCTGAGACAGGCATGAGTCACAACTATGACATTTATTCTCCTTCCTTTAAAGTGACTAAAATATACAAACTCTAGGTTAGACCACTGCAGTTGTAGTTGTTACATGCATAGAACCACGTGGTGTTCTAACTGTAACTTAAAGCCTCCACAGGGCAAGTTAAGTCTTGGAAGTAGCCATGCTATGCCAACATGAAGGAAAGGAACACAGCCTCATGATTAAGGAATATTCAGAAGTTACTTTATTGAATGAGCAATAATCATGTTATAGGGGACGAGATGGTTCAGAGAAGAGCAGGGACCAGGAAGAAGATATGTGGAAACTGTAGAGACTACAAGAGGTACCCAAAGAAAGTCTCTTGCTGTAGTTAGAGGGGAGCAAAGAGTTGACTTAATAAAGGAGATACATAAAAACAATGGTGGAAGTCACTATTATCACCATTTCTGGTTGCATTTTTTAAATAGAACTGATCATATTCAAAAAATTTCCAATCTTAATGCCACAGTGATTTTAGTAGGAAAACACAAGACAGAACCCTGGTATTTATTGTGACAGGAGCTGTAGGCTTTCTTATAAATCCCATTAGCATAAATCTTCACATTGTGGAAGAGAAGGCTAGCCTGGTGTGCAGTACAAGCATGTATTACTATGTGAGAGTTGTATCTATGGTCGATATTCTTGCGCATCTTTTGTGAGCTGCTGTATTTTCTGATGAGCTCTATTCTTTATTCGTTGGAAAGCAAAGCAGAAGTGAGAACCAAAAAGCCTGGGAACTTTGAGACACAACAATTACCTCAGGCTTGGTATTGGAGAGCTGGGGGCAGAGATCAAAAAAATACTTCTTGAAGTGTCAAATCTCGACTAAGCCTTGAGGGAAGGATCTGGTTTATGAGAGGAATTATTTATACTTGGGAAACAGAATGGGCAGAAGCACCAAGTTATTCCACATTCTCAAGTTCTACAAAGGGCTTTTACAGGGGTCAGACCACAAACATGGAGCCATTTGATGAAGGCACAGCTACTATCAAAGCTTCCATGCTTTTCTTGAATCTAGAAGGGACATTGGTCTGGACCACATTTTAATTGGAAGGTCTTATAAAGTAGGCCTGGGAGGCATGAGAGAACATTAGAAGAATGATGTAAAAATTAATAAAAAAAAAACCAAAAAACTCCAGGCACAAGGCATACGATCAGTGGAGCAGCTGGGACAGGAGTCTTCCCTTCCAGCCGCCATCTGCAGCAGGGAACCAGGCAGCTCCACAGCCTTCTGTGCTTAGCCCACCAGGAGTGAGTGACCTCCCAGCAGCGATTTCACTTCTGAGTGCGGAGGTGAGATCTCCACCTTCTCTCTGGAGGGGTACAGCTAGGAGGGCACAGGGCATACAATCAGTGGAGCTGCTGGGACAGGAGTCGTCCTTTCCAGCCACCATTTGCTTCAGGGAACCAGACAGCTCCACAGCCTTCTGTGCACAGACCCTGCCAGAAGAGAGATAGTCTCCCAGGAGTACAGACACAGGCTTACAGGCCCACAGGAGGGGCAAGTTCCAGCCAGAGACAAGACCAACTAACACCAGAGATAACCAGATGGCAAAAGGCAAGTGCAAGAACCCTACCAACAGAAACCAAGGCTTCTTGGCAACATCAGAGCCCAGTTCTCCCACCACAGCAAGTCCCGGATACCTCAACACACTGGAAAAGCAAGAGTTGGATTTAAAATCTCATCTCACGATGCTATCAAGAAGGACATAAATAACTCCCTTAAGGAAATACAGGAGAGCATGGGTCAAATGGTAAAAGCCCTTAAAGAGGAAACACAAAAATCCCTGAAAGAATTACAGGAGAACACAAACAAACAAGTGAAGGAACTGAACAAAACTATCCAGGATCTAAAAATGGAAGTAGAACCAATAAAGAAATCACAAAGTGAGACATCTCTGGAGATAGAATATCTTGGAAAGAATTCAGGAGTCATAGATGCAAGCATCAACAACAGAATACAAGAGCTAGAAGAAAGAATCTCAGGGGCTGAACATACCATAGAAAACATTGACTCAACAGTTAAAGAAAATGCAAAATGCAAAAAGCTCCTGAGCCAAAACATCCAGGAAATCCAGGACATAATGAGAAGACCAAACCTAAGGATTATAGGTATAGAAGAGAGTGAGGATTTACATCTTAAAGGACCAGTAAATATCAACAGAATTATAGAAGAAAACTTCCCTAACCTAAAGAAAGATGTCCATGAACATACAAGAAGCCTACAGAACTCCAAACAGACTGGACCAGATCAGAAAGTCCTCCCAGCACATAATAATCAAAACACCAAATGCAGTAAACAAAGAAAGAATATTAAAAGCAGTAAGAGAAAAAGGTCAAGTAACCTATAAAGGCAGGCCTATCAGAATTATACTAGACTTCTCACCTGCGACGCTGAAATCTAGAAGATCCTGGGCAGATCTCATACAGACCCTAAGAGAACACAAATGCCAGCCCAAACTACTATACCCAGCAAAACTCTCAATTACCATAGATGGAGAAAACAAGATATTCCACGATAAAACCAAATTTACACAATATCTTTCCACTAATTCAGCCCTACAAGGGATAATAGAGGGAAAACGCCAACACGAGGAGGGAAACTACACTCTAGAAAAAGCAAGAAAGTATTCTTTTTCCAACAAACCCAAAAGAAAGTAACCACACAAACATAAAAAGAACATCAAAAATAACAGGAAGCAACAATCACTATTCCTTAATATCTTATAACATGAATGGACTCAATGCCCCAACCAAAAACATAGTCTAACAGAAATATTTTTCATGTGAACCTTCAATTTTATCAGAAAATGTTCGTGATTCGTCTTTCAATTTAGTAATGTTTTTTATGTCTACCATTTTAACTGTAGTATTTTCCAGGATAATCTTTAATTTTAACATTTTTTTCTATATATTTCTTCAATTTTATCAGAAATATTTTCCACGTAAATCTTCAGTTTTGTCTGAAAATGTTTATAATTCCACTTTCAATCAATTTAGGAATACTTTTATGCCTACCATTTTATTGGTATAATTGTTCATGACAATCTTCAATTGTAATGTTTTTCTATATTTTTCTTCAATTTTATAAGAAATTTTTTCCATGTAAATCTTCAATTTTATCAGACAATGTTTATAATTTTACTTTCAATCAACTTAGGAACATATTTATGCCTTCCATTTTATCTGTATAATTTTCCATGAAATAGTTTTAACATGTTTTTCTATATATTTCTTGAATTTTATCAGAAATATTTTCCTTGTAGATCTTCAATTTTATCAGAAAATGTTTATAATTTCACTTTCAAAAATCTTAGGAATATTTTTATGCCTTCCATTTTATCTGTATAATTTTTCCATGAAATACTCAATCTTAAGGTGTTTTTTATATATTTCTTCAATTTTATCAGAGATATTTTCCATGTAAATCTTCAATTTTATCAGAAAATGGCTATAATTTCATTTTCAACCAACTTAGAAATATTTTTATGCCTACCATTTTATCTGTATAATTTTCCATGATAATCTTCAATTTTAATGTTTTTCCACATATTTTTTCAATTTTATCAGAAATATTTTCCGGGCTGGAGAGATGGCTCAGCAGTTAAGAGCACTGACTGCTCTTCCAGAGGTCCTGAGTTCAAATCCCAGCAACCACATGGTGGCTCACAACCATCTGTAATGGGATCTGACGCCCTCTTCTGGTGTGTCTGAACATGGTTACAGTGTACTTATATATAATAAATAAATAAGTCTTTAAAAAAAAAAGAAATATTTTCCATGTAAATCTTCAATTTTATCAGAAAATGTTTATAATTCTACTTTCAATCAACTTAGGAATATTTTAATTCCTACCAATTTATCTATATAAATTTCTTCAATTTATCAGAGATATTTTCCATGTAAATCTTCAATTTTATCAGAAAATGTTTTTACTTCTACTTTCAATCAATTTAGGAATATTGTTATGCCTACCATCTTATCTGTATAGTTTTTCATGGAATGGTCAGTTTTAACATGTTTTTCTATATATTTCTTGAGTTTTATCAGAAATATTTTCCTTGTAGATCTTCGATTTTATCAGAAAATGTTTATAATTCCACTTTCAATCAACTTAGGAATATTTTTATGCCTACCATTTTGTCTGTATAATTTTTCCATGAAATAGTCAATCTTAACATGTTTTTCTACATATTTCTTCAATTTTATCAGAGATATTTTCCATGTATATTTACACTATGAAATACTACTCAGCAATTAAAAACAATGAATTCATGAAATTCTTAGGCAAATGGGAAACAGGGGGAGGGAAGAGGGCTTATGGAACTTTTAGGGGGGAGAACCGGGAAAGGGGAAATAAATCATTTGTAATGAAAATAAAGAAAATAGAAAATAGAAAAGTAATAATAATAAAAAAAACCCTAACATTTTAATGGGGGAGTCGAGACATCGTGAGTTGAGACTTTAAATCCAACTCTTGCTTTTCCGGTGTGTTGGGGTATCCGGGATTTGCTGTGGTGGGAGAACCGGGCCCTGATGTTGCCAAGTAGCCTTGGTTTCTGTTGGTAGGGTTCTTGTGCTTGCCTTTCGCCATCTGGTTATCTCTGGTGTTAGTTGGTCTTGTCTCTGGCTGGAGCTTGCCCCTCCTATGGGTCTGTAAACCTGGGTCTGTACTCCTGGGAGACCAACTGTCTTCTAGCAGGGTCTGTGCACAGAAGGCTGTGGAGCTGTCTGGTTCCCTGCTGCAAATGGCGGCTGGAAGGGAAGACTCCTGCCCCAGCTGCTCCAATGACCATATGCCTTGTGTGCTCCTAGCTGTACCCCTCCAGAGAGAAGGTGGAGATCTCACCTCCGCACTCAGAAGTGAAATCGCTGCTGGGAGATAGAAATATACATTTTATTATGTATTTTAAAAGAGAATTCAATGCTGTTAATTCAACCATTAGCAGGAACAGAGGTTTGGGAGGTTGCTAGGGAATGATGTCTTATTTCTTAATATGATTCTGAGCAAACACACAGTGATTTCTTTTAAATTATATTGAGAGCAATTTTTTATATTTAGAGGACTGCTGTCTCTGCAATATATTTGTTTGGGACAGAACTGTGGGATCTTGCTCTGGTTGGTCCTGGGGACATGGATCATCGTAACTTTACGAAATTAACATTAAATTGCAAAGCACTGGATATAAACCTGGCAGAGTTCACCTGATGTGAACCTTGCAGAGGTCACCTGATCTGAAAGTCTACCAATTTCAGTTTAGTGCTGCATCAAAGTAGACAATGTTGTGATTGACAGATGACTAATAATATTTGAAAATTGATTTGGGTTTTATAGTTCCCAAACTGATTTTCTAATGAACTTTCAGCTTGAGTTTTTAATAACTTGAGATTTTAAGCAAATTTCAGTCATCCTAAAATATTTTCATTGCATTAAATAACAATGTAAATAATTGCTTTGTTTTCCTATGTAAATATTTTGGAATAGATTTAAAGACACTGAAAAACTTTTTAAACAATTGAAAACACGAGGAAATAAGAATGTTAAAGAGTAATTTTGACTTGAGATAGAAATGTTGAAAATGTTGAAAGCCTTATCACCAAACCTTTTCATCCCGGGGAAAAATAAAAGATGATTTCTTATTTCAAGTGATTTTTTTTTTCTGTAGCTACATTGTATATATAGTTAAGATAGTGAAAGTTATAAACACAGGACAAGCAAGCTCAGATCATTAGCAACAGAACAAATCTTGAAGAACTCACAGGTTCAAGTAGCCCTGACCCAGCAGCTGAGTCCTTCACCTCACAGCTGTTTGTCCTTTTAATAAGTCTTGCTATCTTTGTGATGCACATTTTTAGCCTCTTGTGTTGCATTGTGCGTATCTATGGTTATTCAGGCTGTAAAGGGAACAGTTTATGAATGTTTATTCCTAGCATCTAAGCAACTTCACTGGAACTATTCTTTCCCCACTTTCTGTTAGGTCGGATGTCAGCAAGGTCATTCGTATTAGACCTAGGGTAAGTGCAAACAGAGTAGGCATCTGCGTTGATGAAAGACATTGCATTTTCCTTCACAGCTCTTTAGTAGGTTTGTGTGGAGAAGTTATATGCTCTACCAAGATAGAGAAACTAAGATTGTATGATTTTGTTGAATGGCTCCTGTTTTAAATAAACTCGACTTTTCTTTTAGCCATTTGTCTTCCCAGACCTTAATAATAATTTTATAGTATCAAGTCGTTTTCCCAAACTCTATGATCTTATTAGAAAGGATCAATATGATTGAAAACTTTCAGTTATGAATCTTTACTCTGTATTTGACTCACATTTTTAGTGCAGAAAACAAACCACTTTCCAAAATATCATACAATGGTGTTTTGAGACATGCTAAATATGGAAAGTCCCATATAGTCTCAGGCATTTGGACACGTTGTTGGTGGCACCATTTACAGAGGTCTAGGAGATTTGGCTTTGATGGTTTTTGAAACCTTTGAGGTTTCAAAGCCTTGTACCATTCCAGGTACAGCGCTGTGTGTGTGTGTGTGTGTGTGTGTGTGTGTGTGTGTGTGTGTGTGTGTGTTTGATCCTAAGATGTGAGTTCTAAACTGGTTGCTCCAGCAGCCATGGCAAACACTACTGCTGTGCTGTGATGGTCATCTTGGTCTCTAACCCTCTAGATCTAGTATGAGAAACTCTTTCTTCCCTGAGTGTCATAGTGTTTTTGTCACAGCAGGAAGGCAACTAACACACATGTTAAAATGGCACAGAGAAGTTACCATCCACATCAGCTAAAGATTTATTAATCAGAAATAGAACTTACTTGCCAAGGGTAGACTTCTTTTTTCCCTTTCACTTCAACTTTATCCAAATGGAAGGGTGGTACAGTGTGAGATCCTTTGTGTAACTTGTATTTTGAGCTCACCCTCAGAACTCTGCCTATGATGATGATGATGAGTCCTGAATTAGGAGTACATTTCTCTACATAGACGTGTATTTGCTTTAACAGTATTCTGGGATGCTTCTAGTAACCCTTATATTCCTCATTTTGGACTTTCTTATATCCCACATGCAGCTTTAAGTGTAAACCCAAACCTGCATGTCAGTGAGTATCTGTGCCCTAAGTTAAAATGAAGACAAACTGACTTCCATTGTGCTTCTCTTTTCCAAATGGTGGGAGTGATATTATCTAGCCACCATCCCCCATAGCCTGCTGGGCAGGGTCCATCCTTAAGCCCAGAATCTCCACTATACACAGCAACTTGCAGCTATTTAAGTTAGAACTTAGCTATTCCCCATCCCTGGAATCAGCCAACATCCTCAGGGTAGCTTTGATTTCAGCCTCATTTCTCCCCCACTTGACTGTAATTACCCTTTCTTCTCAGACACTGGAGACTTCCCCATTTTCATTCTTGGCCAGCAATGCCTTTTCATTTGGAAAATATTTATTTAATACAATATATGCATGGAAAAATTGATTTGTTATAAGCATCCAGCTCGAGTCCCCACAAATTAATTAAGCATGTGCATGTTACTTCTGATTGAATTAACTCAAGAACATTGTCAGGATCCTGTGACTTCCTCCTGTTGCCTAAAAGGCATTTCCCAGCTCCACCACAGAGTCTCTCACTTGATTGACTGTAATCTTTCAGGATTCGTCTTGTTTGCCTTCATATTTTGGATAAATAGAATGATGTACCTTTGTTGTTTGTTTTCTCTAAAGGACAGCCTTTCACTATTGCATGAAGTTCACTATCAGTGGGACAACCACATGTCTAGTGCGCATGTGAAATGTTTCAGCATCTATTTCTGTTAAAGACCTGTACTAAACGTATTGTTTTTAGCTGCCCTGTTCCCATAGCGATGTGTTTTATAATTTCATCCCTACCCTACAGCAGGAGTGCCCAATGTCCTCACAGTTCCCAGTGACAGGAATCAGTTCCTCTCATGACATAAGTCTTTCCCAGCTGTCTCCTACATCATCTGCTGATATTTAACATTTAATTTTGCTAAGGTTAAGTGTTCTCAATTAGTTATCATTGTTTGTGTTTTTCAGTCTCCAAAGTATTCCGCCATTTGACAAGTGGTTTTGTTTTGTTTTATATCTGGATTGCCAAATTTAGCAAATAAAATTATGTAATAATAATACCATCTAAATTTAAATTTCAGATGAACAATGATATTTTTAAAAGTACCATACCAGTATTTTCTGTAAGACCAAATTACATGTAATAAAGAATACATATATATGTATATGTGTATGTATATGTATGTATACATATATATTCGGATAAATGTGATAGAAAAGAAGTAACGTGTTAATGGGAGTAAGGCATATACAGGATGAGGCTTCACTTCAGATGTGTTGGGAGAGATGTAAGGACAGAAATAAAATGATAGCACTTGTGTTGGATACATTTGAGATTAAGGCATGTTTTAGGCATAAAGAGCTACTGTAGCCAGATGCCAGAAGTCAACCAAGACCCATGCAGGAGTGTAGTCAGTGGCCTAAAGAGAGTAGCAAATGGGGCAAGATAAGACCAGGTTGGAAAGTGGGGTCCAGAAAAGGTTGTGAAGATGAGGCTTCTCTGGGTAAGGCAGGAGACCAAAGAATTACTTGAACTTGACTAACACTGAAGAGTACAGAACGTTGAAAGAGATGATGCATTCTCTGTGCTTAGGCTGAGTGAGACCACAGAGGAGATTATTGGGCCACTGAGGCAGGAAGATGATGGTGACTTTGACTCCAGACAGCTTTAGAAGGGTGATCAATGGTTATGCTCTGTAAATGCACATGTGTATATACAAATATATGTATTTACTTATGTGCATGGACACAAATTAATGTGCATACATATAAGTGACAGAGCTAACAGGATTTCCTGATATGATAGGCATATTCAGTAGAGTCATACATAGTGCTAAGACTTTTAAAAAAAATGTGAACTACTGCAGACTACAACATTTTTCATTCTCTTAGCTTTATCACCTTAAAAAAACTCATTTCTTTTTCTATTATATCCCTTCAATGATAGAATGATGGGGACTGCTGATGAACAAAGAGTTGAAACTCTGTGTTCATCCCAATACATTTGTCCAGAAGGCCAAGTAGTTTTCTGATAAAATTCATTTTTGGTTCTAAAAATAAAATTTTTACTTATAAAAATAAAATTTACATTCTTGAACAGTTCAATTTATTTAATTTGAAGGCAAATGTCTTTAGAATGCCCCTGTTATTCAATGCCTTATTCATACCAAGTGATGGAAAATAAATGCCCACTTCAAGATACTGTGGTTCATAATCCATTCGCCACATGTGATTGAATTAGAATTTCCTTGTTGTATTTGGTTTCCATAGAGAGAGATTATTTGTTTTTAGACTTGTGCCACTGCCAACATGATGTGCATGAATTAACTTCTCTGTAATTAAGCTAGTCCAATTTTGTATCTTGGCATGCCTGATGATAAGTGTCCAGTAATGTTTATGTGCCCAAAGAAAGATACTGCACACCCGGCACAATTCCACCAGGAATTGGGCAACATCTAATGAATTGCAGCAGATACTCAAAGCTTCTCACTGGGAGGCATGAGAAGGATTGTTTGAATGTACTAGCAAACCCTTAAGCTTGTAAACAACATTTTTTCTTTTTGGAGCATGATGTCACGATTTTGGTATAAGAATGTTACATCTGAACTGGATTCATTTCTTTTGGGTATTCCTCATGTCTCATCATATTAACACATTCCTAAATGATCATTTAAGATAGTATTGGAGAAATAAACATTTTAAAAACTGCATTCTGTGAAATGAAACTTATCCAAATGCATAAGTTTAACAAGAACCTTGTGGACATTCAGAGACATTAATTAAAGATCAGCACAATGGCATCATGCTGAGAAGCTGTTTTATACCTTGAGGATAAAATTTAAAAACTGAGTTCTGTAAATGGAAAGGACAATTCTTTTCATACTACTAATGCACATGAAGAATGCCAGAGAACCAGAGCTTATCCATCCTGATCCTGGCTAACTTCACAAAAGAACTATGTGACTATTTCAGTGACCAGAGCAATGGGCTTCTGCTCATGCCCTGGACCTTGTCAAATTAGGGCAATCAAGGTCATTCTCAATCTCGGGGAACTGGCCATCTTGTTAGTGGTTCATCGAGCAGGCTGAGCAGTGTGAAGCTTCGTGATACTTGTTTTGCTAACATATCTTTCATGGAGACTCTTTATGTACTGTTTACGTTGGAAACTGAAGCATGCATCAAAGAGACACAAGGATGCTATGGCACCTGTTCAGGGTCATTGCCTCTCCCATGCAGGCATCTTGATGTAAATGTTTAAAAGACTAATGTTAATCCGTAAATTTGCAAAAGACCAATTCTACAATTTTGAGCCAAATTGAAGCAAGTGTTAATTAAATACTGGCCAGGAAAAAAAACCTCAGGTTCTCAGGGAGTGGCCATGAGTAACATTTTGTAGGCCTTGAGAAGACAAAACCCACGATTCATTTTATTTCCTATTAGGCCCCATCCGGGACAAGGGTACATTAGGTACTGATGTATTTCCTTCTTATGTACCTCCCACCCACATGGGATCAAGCACACGTAGGTGGCATAGTTGGTTCAAACAAACTTGTTTAGGGGAGTGTAAACACATGACTTGCTATTTTCCAGGAAGTTACCATGTCCTTGGGCAAGTTTGACTTACAGGTTAGCTTTAACTCTTACACTCTCTATATCATCAAGAAATGTTCTTGGGATTGCAAAAAACATCTACAGTGATCTTCCCAGGGGTAGGTGCTAATGATGTCATAATATGTGGCTCTTGCAGAAAGTGTAAAATACTTTTCAATAGATTATAGTGCACAACGTAAAGAAGTAATTATCCCCTTAAATTTCTCATTTACCGGAACATGTCTAATTTTGTCTAAGATAGGCCAAGTCAGGGACTTTGTGTGGCATTTTCAATACTACACAAAATAATTTTAACAGGTAGAAACTTAGAACTTTCTAGGCATAAGGAGTTCTTCTGACTGTATTGTCTCCATCAAGCATCACATAAAAGGTACTACAGTATCAGCTCACTCCAGATGAGAACCTAAATACACAGTATAAGGCTCCATCCTGGAGAACCTGTTGTCTATAAAAGAGGATGAGCCAGACTTTGACTCCGACTGGTTCTTCTTGTACTTTCTGACCATTTTATGCTGTTCTTCATCCAGAGTCTTGAGGGGACAACTCAGCTTTGGTAAAAAGTCCAATAAGATATGTACAACTGTGAACAGTGAGGTTGACTTCTGCCGCGTGACACGAATGACCCCGTCTGGTTGGCTCCATCTGTCTGTCCACAGTGCACTGTTTTCTATGTGTACAGAGTTCTTCCGCGATTGCTAGCATCTGTGTTCCTCTTCACAGCCCTCGGCTTCCGCATTCGTGACCCTGCTTTCTAGCCTTGCCCTTTTCTGTAAACAGACAATACTAGTCTGATTTACTGTGGCTATTGTTGGTTCCACTTTAAGTCAGGGAGAATGACTTTAGTCTGACTCAGTTGTCTGAGCAACATTTTCATTCAGACCTTTCACTGTATCTCGAATGGAAGGATTCAAGCGCATTAAAATGTCATCACTTAGTAATTATGCTGTAAGGTAGAGGGAAGGTAGGAGGCCCTTGGAATAGCTCTATGTCTTCTTAAATTACTTCATCTAATGAATGGGGAGTGGAAGAGGGAGGGGGGAGAAAGAGAGAGAGAGAGAGAGGCAGAAAGAGACATACAGACACATACACAAACACAGACAGATAGATGAAGCCAACGCTCCCAGCAATCCATTAGTTGTTGCAGTAGATGTTTTTCAGTTCTAGGAACTTCTAGAAAAGCTTTTTTTTCTCCTTATTAGCATGTGGTTCTGAGACACTAACAGGTCAGACCACCTGTGTGGCCACACCCCATGAGATCTGGGTAAATAAACCATGGGAATGCTTTTGTGAATGCATGGCTTTTGCCATATCCTGGAGTACTGATGCGTCTTGTATCATCTTGATCTCTGATGAGAAGTTGCTGAAAACGGAACCATCGTCCTTATTAAAGGAACATTGCCCGCACTTCTGCCAGAGCTGGTTCCACAATCCATTCGTACGCTTGCCTCCCACTGGACACAGAAAGTCTCTCTTGGTGTCCTGAGTGTTCTGTTGAGTATTTGGCGTGCAGAGAATGTTCAGAGAAAATGGGCAAACAAAGGACAGAATAACATTGTGTTGAGCCAATAACTGCAACGTCTACTGAAACACTTGTAAAATTCCTAGCCAATAGACTATATGAAACTCTATAGTATATTCAAACTTCAGCAATATTTTTAAGATTTCCACAAACGTTTTCAAATAGGCTTTTCTTATTCATGCTTTAATTAGATAGAAGAAAGCATGTGGCCTTCATTATGTAGACTCTGAGCTTGTTATCTATTAGACTGTTTAGACTTTGTATAACTCCACCGTAGCCTATCTGTGCTGACACTTCTTAACACGTGACCTTTCTGCAGACATACAGTGTCTGTCATCTCACAATGGCCTTTTCTCATTACAGTCCTCTCCATCAGATCCCTCCCCATCCATCTCAGTGCTGCACAGCAAGCATCCCACCCTGCCCCCACAGCCCTGCATGCTTCAGGCATCCATCATCTTCCCTCCATCACAGACTGTTCCCTGACAACCCTCAACAGCCTGCTTACTCTTTATCTCTGGTTTTCCTGTGGAGGTAGCTCAGACACCGATACAACCGTAGTCCATTTATTTCTCTGTCTTCATGAATTTCGCCTAGATAGAAACTCTCCCAAGAAAATGATCTTGTCAACAATGCTTTGGAATCACCTGAAACACCAAATAAAATGCCAAGGATATGAACAGATACTCAGCAGTGTGACCCCCACGCTAGCCAAATAAAGGTGCATGCTTTGTGTTACAAACTCCTTTATTGCTCATTTACACATTGTTTCCTTTTATTTGATGATCTCCAAACTTAAATTCTTATGTTGAGATTCTTTTATGACTGACCCATTAGCATCTTAAAACTATTTATCACAGGACATCCAGACTTGTCTAGACTCCACCTTCCTCTCTCAGTGGCGACCTTACTTTCCATTCTGGCCAGGACATGGGTGGTTCTTTTGAGATCATCTCTTATAGCTTTCCCTTCTCATCATGTGAAGGGCAGACTTTAGCTTATAACCTTCCAAATTCTAACAGCTCGGGGCAACATAAGCCGCATGAAATACATAAACAATGGGTGTTCCGAAGACAATCCTCATCACAGAGACTGTTACCCATAAAGCTCACAGAGAACAGAGCTGAGGTGAGCCAAGAGCTCAGGGTGACTCGGGAGTCTGAAGCAGCAATTTGCCAGGTGCAAAGGGAGGATGTAAAATTGCTGACAGGGATATTTTTAATGGCTTAAATTATAGAAAAAAAGGAAATACTACCCAGGATGGTGGTTTTTAACTGAAGCTAAGATCAAAGCCCATCATTTTCAACTATGAAGTAAGTTGAGCTGCCGGAATTACTCTAATTATAAGACAATTTTCTAATTTTTGACCACTTTTTATTGGCGCACGCCCCCGTATGTAGTTATGTGATTTGAAAAGTCTGTATCTGTGGCCGAGATCACAATTTCACAACTTCTTCTTAACTTGGTGACATGGGTATTAGAACTGAGACCAATCTGCTTAGCTGTCATACTGATCGGTACTGACTGGAAAAGTCAGTGAAGTCTTGAGACCCTGTGTGCCCTCGAACTGCACCTTTTGATGGGACACATCACACCAGTCATCTGCCAGGAGAGTTCCATCTGGAGGGTATTTAGTTCTCTGATTAAGAATTTTAGAAGAATCATTATTTAGGTTTAAATGATCCTTGTCTACCTTTGACAAGAAAACCTATGTTAAAAAATATTTCTATATTTTTTTTCAAAAGCATGGCAAAAGGTAGATTAAATCTCAAGGGTGTTTCTGGGCCACTTCAAACTCCAACTTCAGGTTCCCTTTTCAACACTCTGTAATTTGAACTGTCTTGTTCTTTTTCAAAAGAAAATGTGTCAAGATCATTTGATTTTAAATTCTCTTGCATTTAGACTTGCTAGGTAGATAGGTTGGCACCATGGATGCCATGATATTCAGATAATTATCAGAATCTGTCTACAGAAGAGCTGTAGGGTAATGCACCAACATTTACCCAGGATATACAAGCCCCTTGGAAGCACAAAATATATTTCTATTTTATCTAAGTTTTTGGTGATAGATGACATTTCCTGGATGAGTGATTGATTTACCAGGAGAAAGGTGACCGAGGCTGGATCAATAAGCATCAGGGAAAATGCTAAGGGGATGAAATGAATCAGCCCTGAATTCTTTGAAGAATACATTAAGATTAAAGATGCATAGCTAGTCACTCACATATACTTCTTACAGGAGCAAGATTAACTAAAAGGCATTTAACCACTGCTTTGGACAGCCACCGAACTCTAGCAGAGTTAGGCATAAATATGGATGTTCTCTTGAAAAAGAAAAAGTTGCTTAGAAGATTCAGTTTACAATAAACATATTTAGATACTCTATGAGCTTTAAAGAAATGTATGCATGTAGCTATGGTTTGATTGAGACAGTTAAGGATTAGGCTGGTGAGAACACTTGGAATATTTTATGACTCCAGAACACTGTTCTAATCATTTCTTTCATGAGTTTAGAAAACACATTGTTGTTACTACTCTATTACTCTATATAAAACTCCTGTTCTAACTACAGATATGGGCAAGAGTATAATTCAATGTTCCCCGAAGGAAGTATACTCTCAAATCAGATAGCACCTAACAATATTTTTGTATGTCTAGACACTTTTTATAGACTGTTCTCTCTCTCTCTCTCTCTCTCTCTCTCTCTCTCTCTCTCTCTCTCTCTCTGTGTGTGTGTGTGTGTGTATACACTTGCCTACGCATCTAGATATGGAAGACAGAAATCGATGTCAGATATCTCCCTGAACCAATCATTCAACTTTATTTATTTATTTATTTTGAGATAGGGCCTCTTTCTGAATGTGGAGCTCAGCATTTTGTCTACACTGGCTGTCCAGTGAACACCACATCTGCTCCTCTCACTTCCACCCCAGCAGCTAGTGCTATCACACCTGGATTTTTAGATGAATGATGGGGATCTAAACTCAGGTCCTCACACTGGCATTATGCATGTTTTATCTATTATGACACTCTCCTTGCTCGTAGATTGCCATCTCCAAACATAGTTTTTTTTAATCATTCAAAGGATTTAGAATCACTAAATTCATTAATTCAGAAATCACACAGCATCTAGCTTTCCAACTCTAGCACTAGGAATTCAGTTGAATAAACAGACTGTAGCCACTCAAAAGCTGGAGGTCACAGTTGTAAGCCATTGGATTTATGATGTGGCAGTCTTAATGGAAGGCAAGCTATCTCCACTTTCAAGATGCTAGAACACTGAAGGACCATATTTTGATACCACAGTCAAGAAGCTTAATGTTTGATCTCATACATTCTGATCTGGTAGCAGGGAAAATAAATATTTCTGGGTTCTGAAATCCAAATCTCAAAATCCCCTCTGCATGTACTGACAGCTTATGGGAAACTGCAAATTCTCTAGTTGCAGTCATCTTCATGTTTTATGTACAAAGTTGTCTTGTTGCAACTCAAAGTAATGAATGTCTACATAGTCATATAGACCTTTGCTCACTTCCTGACTCCCTTGCATGGGAGAAGAGGAACAAGTTCACAAAAACCAAGAGAGTCTTTTTGATTCTTTGGATTCAGCACTACGTCTTCAGCAGAATTTTGGTTTGTGTTGTTAAGGTTCTGGATATCCTTTACATGATAGATATTTATTTGAATAATAACCTTTAGTGAAAACAGACTTTACATGAGTGTTATGTGTTGCTAGAGAACGTAGCAAGAAGGCCGATTTCGTTAAAATAGTGAGTGTTCCTTTAAAGACCAACTGAGGAAGAAAGACGTTGCTCAGCACATTTTTTTTACTCTTCCTTTCCCGCCTCCATCCCACCCCCCAACCTCCACCTCATGTGGAACGTCATTACTAAGGGCGAGAAACTCACAGGCTAAAAATGTAAAGGTCTTCACCGTATCTGGAAGATGATGTTGTCATTAAAGTAAAATAGCTCTTTACCAGGCAGAGCAGCCTTCCTGAGAGTTCATTCCTGGGACTGTTTGCATTCTTTCCCAGTGAGCTGCCGGGGCAGACATCAGACCCTATTTATAACAGGAAGAGGAGATATTCAACCTTTCAGAGCTGTATTCAGAATCGAAGCTGCTAGAGAACGATTGGGTAGCATTTCTACGTGCTTCTTCCCAACAAGCATGCATTCCCTTTCGGGGTAGAGGTGACCCCGTGGCAACCCTGGGAGAACCTATCTCAGGAATAGCTTGTGGCAGAGAGGTGGAAGGAGCGGGATGGAAACCATACATGGTGAAGTAAAAACGATGGTCTTCCTTGCGCCGCCGCTGCTGAACTCGGCTGGGT
This sequence comes from Tokudaia tokunoshimensis, assembly GCA_036184795.1. Taxonomy (NCBI): domain Eukaryota; kingdom Metazoa; phylum Chordata; class Mammalia; order Rodentia; family Muridae; genus Tokudaia; species Tokudaia tokunoshimensis. The sequence goes on from BTHU01000006.1 coordinate 56,024,352, forward strand.
TAGTTCAGTGCCCCAAGAGTAAACAGAGCTGGAAACGTGCTGTGGGTTAATGGAAAAGTGCCCGAGGGATTCTGAATGCTTTTGCGTGCTATCTCTGAGTCCATGACCACTCCGACTTCTGAAATCATCACTGGGGCATAGTGGCGTCTGAGCTTTGTGTGAGTGCCGAGAGACCGCTCTGCTTGTTCAAAGGATGGAAGAGAGTTCATGCTTAACATGGCGTTTCTTCAGAAGTTTAGGATCTGAACACAGAGGCGAGGTAATTGCAGAGCTCAGAAAGCTTAAAGCACGGGTTCAGCTTGAGCTGGAAGCCAGCCTTGGCCTCAGAGCAACACTCGGACTCAACAAAACAACCGCAAGAGAGCTAAGTCCACAACTTAACGTCTTCTATAGGAGGAGACAAGAGTGAGGCACAGAATCAAATTACCTTGTCTAATAACATAGACAGAATGCAATTACCATGTTTAATACCATAGATACCTATACTAACACCGCAATAGTTTCTTCTGGCTTCCTGTTTTCTAGCCCAAGGGTAACTTTCATTGAGATATGTCAATTAAAAGCAAAGATGACAAGGGAAATGTTGGTATGGTATTGGTGCCATGATCCTTCCATCTACTGGGTCTGGGTTCCCTGCAAAGGCTGGGTAGTTTAGTGTCGCCTTCATAGAATAAAGAAAAGGTTCACTCAGTTTAAAAGGATGATGGTGCTGCTGTATAAAATAGGCAAACATACCGGTTTAGGCACAATGTTGACTATAGGAATCTTTTGTTCACAAAGTAGGCTCCGATTATTTTTACTAGCATTGAAATTTTTTTCCTTGAATTTTGTAAACATTTGATACTATGATACCTGACCTGGAACTTGGCTTATTATCAGAAATAGAATATATGGAATTGTACTGGCTGGTTTTGTGTCAACTTGACACAAGCTGGAGTTGTCACAGAGAAAGGAGCTTCAATTGAGAAAATGCCTCCATGAGATCCAGCTGTGGGGCATTTTTTTCAATTAGCGATCAAGGGGAGAGGGCCCCTTGTGGGTGGTGCCATCCCTGGACTGGTAGTCTTGGGTTCTATAAGAAAGCAAGCTGAGCAAGCTAGGGGAAGCAAGTCAGTAAGGAACATCCCTCTATGGCCTCTGCATCAGCTTCTGCTTCCTGACCTGCTTAAGTTCCTGTCCTGACTTCCTTTGGTGATGAACAGTAATGTGGAAGTGTAAGCTCAATAAACCCTTTCCTCCCCAACTTGCTTCTTGGTCATGATGTTTGTGCAGGAATAGAAACCTTAACTAACACAGAATAAACTTTTTTCTTTCTATAAAAGTCTTTATTTCCATTGACATGTTGAGCTCTCCTTTAGAAGAAACCACGTTCCCGCAGCGCAGATGTATAAGGAGGTAAATGAATTTTCCTAAAGATGCTTCACGTTATGACTTGCATAATGTATTACATCAGCTGGAAATTGAGCCCACAATGGCATAGAATAGCTTGAGGATTCCTTCTACCCTATAAGAGGTGTAACTACTATTACATCCATTTTAAAAGTGAAAAGTAAGTCTTTTAAGAGACCTACACAAATCTAAAAGACATATTTTTGACCATTGGCTTCTATTAGCTGAAATAACACTGATTTCTGTCATTGTGCCAATAAAAAACTTTAACACATGACTTTATAACTCCACTGGTCACATGCTGAGCTTATTAGGTCCCTCTCTCTCTCTCTCTCTCTCTCTCTCTCTCTGTTGTACTTGCAGGTGCCACTGGTGTGAATGTGCAAAGCCAAAAATTCACACACCATTCCTAGGGTTCCTTCTGCCCTTGGTTTGAACCAGTGTTTTTCATTGGTCTGAACTTTGCTAGATAGGCTGGCTGGCTGGCTAGTGAACTCAAGGACTTGCCTATCTCTGCCACCCTTTTCAATATTTCAATACCATGCCCGGGGTCTTAAGCTCTGTACCACTCTGCCTTTTTACATAGGTCCTGAAAGTCTGAAAGTCAGGTCTTCGTTCCTGTGAGTCAAGTGGTATACTGACTAAGACACTGTTCCTGCATCTATTTTGGAAGACTTAAATGGGTCTATGTTACTTATGAAGGGAGCTAGTACAAATCAGCTTTCAGCAAGTCGTGTGAATGACCGTTATCTTTGGTATTGGTCTCAGGGCCTAGAATTATGAATCTGCTACACCCTGGCTGCAGGATTTATGTAAATTGTATTTCTAGACTGTATAGGTGACAGTTTGCTCTGGCCCTGAAATTCTGTTATTCTCTTAAAGAGGCTTCTCTAAAGATTCAGCATTATTTGTTTAAGAGGCAAGTATAGATAAAATCACAGGGAAATTATATACCATGCTGTGATTGGTTATGGTTGATGATTGCACAACTCTGACAATACTAAAAGGAATTTGGTGGAATTCCTTAAAAGGGTGAGTTCTACACTGTACAAATCAAATTAGAACCAAATTAAGTTTACATATATTTAAAAACTCTAAAATATTGAAAACATGTACATTAGTTACTTTTGTGATCCTATGATTATAATGCCTAACAATTTAAGTGGGGACAGTTTCATTCTGGATCATGGCTGATGAGGGCTTCAGTCCATTGAGGCAGGAAACACAACAGAACATCTCATTCTGAGGCAGAAGTCTGTGGAAGAGACTGTTCATAACAGGAAGACCAGAATGCATGGAGCTGCATAAGCCTTGGAGGCTGGCATGAGTCACAAGGCTCTGCCTTTATTGACCTATCTCCTCAAGGTTCCAGAGCATGGTGGTTTATATAAGATGTTCCTCGTAGTCTTGGCATTTGGATGCTTAGCTGCTGATTGGTGATATTATTTGGGAAAACTTGTGTAGTGTAGCCTTGTTGGAGAAACTTTGCTACTAGAAGTGGGCTTTGAAGTTTTGAAAGCCAAACATCATTCCTAGTTTACTCTCTCTGCTTTCTGCTTGAGATCTGAGACATGAGCTCTCAGCTTGCAGCTCCAGTCCCCATTCCCGCCTGCACTACCCTTTCCATCTCCAGTGGTAATGGAGTCATCTCTCTAGACCCACAGCCCAAATAAATCCATCTCCCTGTAAGTTGCCTCAGTTAAAACTGAGACTTCTAAAATATTCCCACAAAATGGGAAACAAATATTCAAAACATAAGCCTGTGGGGACATTCCAGATTCAACCTTTAACAATTCATATAAACATGGCTGTGCATATATAACTGAAAGTCCATTTTTAAGAGAACCATATTCCACTGAAACATTTTGCAGAGAAGCAGAAGAAACAAATGTGGCAATGGGACTAAAGGAAAATATTAAGATACTGGTTCTATTCAACATGAAGTATTCCGATAGCTGTGAGGATGATGTACAAAGGTGTGTGTATACCAGCCAGTCAAGGTCACACACAGTCCAAGTCAAAAGTCAGACGCAGGGGACAAGGATGTCAAGGCCATCTTTGGTTACTTGACTAGATTCCATCTCCAAACCAAATGCAGAAAATGAAACAAAAAATTCTGGATTTATCAAGCTCCTGTGGTATGGGTTTGCAGTTGAACATCTGTGAATCTTTCTATCATGTTTGTCCCTTCAAGGCACCTGTAGCAGGAGGCTGAGAGCATGGGATGTGTTCAGAGCATACATTGGGACTCACATTGAAAAAACTCTGACTGTTCTGCCTTTACTTTCTTCACCTTCCCTTCTTGTGATCTTCCTCCCACTTTAGTTACACAGGCACCAAGTCTACAGGGATAAATCATCTCTTTCTGGTCCCTTAGACTCAGAACTGATAGTGGACTCTAGGTGCATACATAGTCACTAAATACTGTCATGATACAACCATATAGTTTGTCATCTAAAACAGTACAATAAGCCTGGATAATGAAAATTATTTCTTAGAGATAACCCTTTACTTTGCTATATCTTACTTTAATACAGTAGTGAGTTATGTTTTCAGACTACAGTTTGCTAGAGTAAAGGCCAAATAAGTTAGGGAAGCCTAGCTACTTTTGCAAAATTAATATTCATTTCTGAGGTAGGATGCTGTTTGCGTAGGACTAATGCCATATGCAATTTTGCTGTTAGGGGTCATATCACCTTGAGAGAGGCCTTCCTGCTCACCCAGAAGCAGCCCTACTTTGATGAAACAACAGCATTTGTACAGGGAAAACAACTTAAGTTTGCAAGTCTTGACAATATTATACAAATGTCAAATGAATATCACTCACCAAGAATTCTGCATACATTTCTGTTTATTCTATGGCTTGGTGCCTAAATGTGATCCACTTTCCCATTTAGAAGCTGACAGTGCTATGGTTTTTTTTTTCCACACTAATTATTTTCTTGCAGGCTCCTGATGCCAGTAGATGGACCTTATCAGAGCCCATATGATGCAGAGACTCTGTAAATGCCCAGAAGCTTGGAGTAATTCCCTCCTTTATAAATACCTGCAAGCTACCAGGTTGTCAAAGGTTTTGTACCATCTCTATAGACATCTCTGTGGGGTACTTTCTTCCCAAGATTTTGCTTCTCTCTCTCTCTCTCTCTCTCTGAAGCCTTTCAAAATGTATATCTCATTCCAAATTAAAGGTTAATTTTGCCTCTTGCTTGATAGACAAAATTAGTAGGCATGACTCACAGAATTAGCAGGTGAGTGTTATCTGATGAGTCTTTCTCTTTGAGTGTGAACAGAAAGTAGCTGGGAAAAGCAGGAATGCATTTTCCCCTCAGGGACAATGCCAGATGTGCACTGTCATGTGTACCCTGTGTATCACGAAGGAAAACTTTCTTGATATGCAAGCATGAAGATGTGCTGCTATGGACAGAATTGCACACTCACCAAAACCCTGCATGTTGGGAATGGATCCCTGAATGTGATAGTTTGTAGAAAACAGACTCTCTGAACCAATGGAATTTGTTTGGCCTCACCTACGCAGTTTGGATCCTGAGACACAGCCCCCATTCTGGTGTTCCTGACTTCTTTTTATATCGGTGGGAAACTGTAACTGGAAGGGATGAACACATCCCCAGACTCCGATGAAAAAAGCATTCTTTGTTTTGAGACCAGGCTCCATCTCTGGCCTAATATTCTCAAAGCCTTTGTCTGTTACTTTATATCTCAACTGTTCTGTTTAAGGCAGTTGTTGCACATAGCAACCATCATAGCAGTCCTAAAACCCAAGCATGGGGTAACAGTGATGCTACAGTTCTCATTTGTCCTTTCTCTGTTTAATCTTTGATGGTTTCCCCACAAAAGTTAAGGCAGTTGCCTTCTTTGGTAAGGAGAGATTCTTTACATGTATTTTGAGCCAACCTCCACCTTTGTTGTTATAGACCCTCATCTTAGACTTACTCCCTGGGTCAAGATACCCTACATCTCAAACAGAAAAGCCAAAATCATTCTCACAACTGACTTTGTATTAGACTGTGATTCTTTCTGCTTCATTTTTCCTGAAATGCTTTCCTATGTTTTGCAGGATGAATGCTGGTCATGCTCTACACCCACTGAATCATCTCCCACCCCAAAGTACCTTCCACAATCCACCCACCATATAAAATCTGTTTATATCTCTCTCCACTGTGCATCCATTGATAACTGTTCTCATGATTTATCAAAGCACTGTTACTTGAGAGAAAACGAACAACCCCAAGAGGCAAGGCAAACAGAAGGAAGCTTAATGGATTCTGAGTTCAGCTCCCAGGAGGCCAGTGTCTCCACCACTCATCCAGTGTACCTTTTCTCATCAGGGCAAGTATGGAAAGCTGTTCTGAGAAGGCATCACATTAAAAGAGTGTTCCCGCTCAAGCTGGGTCATGATGGGAGCCTTGCTACCACATCTTGGAGAAAGACACCAGCCACATTTACTCAGGAGCTTGGGGTAACTGGACTCATGTCTTGTGTGATTCTTCACTGCAGTCTCCTCCTTCCAGTGGAGTCTAAGCTTGCTGTACTATTAGATTTGTGAAGATGACCCTATGTAAACTGAAGAAGCAAGATGCATATGGTCAGCAGCAAGACTCTTACCAGGGAGACAATTTAGTCTCGTTGAAGTTAGAATTACAATAAAGTAAGATGTACAACATTTGAGAAGACAAAGTAAGAGTCATTTTCCTACTATTAAGGATTAAATCTTTTAAAAAGCCAATGTAAACATTCTATACATACATTCATTATAATACAAAATAAAAAAAATGTTTAGCTTGAAGCTGGAGAGGTGCAGATGAATTCTGGCTGCATCTACATGAACACATTAGTTCAAACCCTCAGTGCTCCTGTAAAGAAAAGAGGCTGGGTGTGCTTCATGCACACATGAATCTAACCCATGTCCTGTAGCGGGTAGAAACAGAAGGATATTGCCTCTTGCTAGCTGCAGCCTTTGCTCCATTCTTGGTGAGACCCTGTTTTAAAGCAGTAAGATGGAGAGAGAGTAGAATATCAAATGCTCTTCTCTGGCCTCTGTGTACACACACTTATGCACACGGTATAAGCACCACATACATTCCATACACAGACACACACAGAGACAGAGAGGCAGAGACACAGAGAGAGAGCATTTAGTTTTTAGTATTTTCATAGCAATGTTGACAACTTACTAAATGCTGTTGAAACAAAAGAGATTGTTTTTCCAAAATACCATGTCAGAGCTATGATATTGGTCAAAATGTAAAGACAAATAAACAACAAAAAGTCAACATGCTTATTCCATTTTTCCAAAAGTGCAGAACTGACTTAGGGGGTGCTCTAATTTAGTTAACCACTCCCCTTTAATATACCTGCCTCCAATCTAAAGTGTGTTTGACAGTTAAATTCCAGTATAAAATACTTGACCTACAAAGGTGTTATGAATAGGAAAATAAGATCCTGGGGAAGTCAAAAGCATTTTAAAGATATCATGTTAGTGAGATCATTTAATGATAAAAAAGAGTAGAGGGATAAGCTTAGGAAACTCAATAGAATGACTAAAAGATTTTTGGATTTTGTTTATGTAAACTTTCCAACATTTATCAAAGTATTGATCAGATTTTTGTTGTTAGGTTGAAAGCTAACTCATTAATCATTTTTGTGGCACTGGAATTTTGCTACATCTGTTAGAACAGTAGGGCATAGGTCACCATCAGGCTCGTGGAAATGCCTGGGTCACAGCCAGGGGAATTAATAGGAGGCTGAGACAGAGAGGTGTGTCCATATGGAACTGCTCTCTCTTCTTGCAAATCTTCAGTCTCCAAGCGTTCTTTTGAACTTTTATCATGTCACACCCAGAACTTATAATTCAAAGGGCTGTGTGTTTTTCAATGCTGTGGTGTAAGCTTGGGTGTCAATATCTTTTAACGAATATGCAATCAGCACCCCTTAATATTGGTATCTAAGACTGTGGGATAGAGTGAAATATAAAAGAATAAAGAGAAAATTCCTCCTCAGTAGATATTCCTCCTCAATAGACTTAGGTGTATAAATAATTTTCTAGCCTGGATAAATTTGGGATGGTTTTCCATTCAGAATTATGACAAGATGACTAGAGTAAGTAGGAATATTCCAGCTTAGACTAAGGATAAGATTTCCAAATTTAATGCAGTGTAGTTCTTCAGTTTCTAAATCTGATCTGCAGGTACATATAACAAAAGTATAACTAGACTCTGCAGACCATGCATTCTCTTGCATTGTGTGCTTATGAGAATATTGATGGTCCATAGACCTGATACCTGTCATCTTATCAGAAACAAAAATTAATGATTTCAAAGAAATGAGTGACACCATGCAACTGTGAAGTAAAAATGACTAAAATGAGTCCCAGGATCACACACAGAGAGATTTCAACTTTTCAAGGTGGGGTTAGTTCCAGGAGACAGTGACCTTTAAGAAACCCAGAACCTCATGCACCATGGCACTCTTACTGTTTACAAATAACCAATTAAGTCATAAGTCACTAACTGTGAAGGGATGAAGAAATAATTTATGGTGAATCTAACTCATATCTACCTTGGCCTTTTTCCTATTTGTTTGGCTTAAGTCGATTTAAGCTTTGAGCGATTCGGTTGTTCAAGAGCAGGCACTTTGCACAGGAACTGAGGACAAGCATCCTGCACCAACACTGAGAGTAAGGGGCTTGTTTGTGTGTTCAGGTTGGGGCGCTGGTGATGAGTCCAGGGTCTCCTGCCTGTTCTACTATTAAACTTGACTCTGAGCCCTAAAGGGTCTGCTTCTCTGGGCAACTTTTTATTGTTGTTGCCAATTTTGACAATGTACTTCCACCTCAGGGATGACTTTCTTTTTTTTTTTTTTTATCAAATTATTAAACATATTTCTATTTCTTTTTTTTATTTTTATTATTTATTTTATTTTATTTTTTTAATTTACATTCCCAATCATTTCCCCTTTCCCGTTTCCTCCCTCCCCGAAAGTCCCATAAGCCCCCTTCCCTCCCTCTTTTCCCCATTCAACCCCCTTTCGCTTCTCTGTCCTGGCGTTCCCCTACATCCAGTCTTTCCAGGACCAGGGGTCTCTCCTTCCATCTTCTTAGAAATCTATTGATATGCGGATTGTGTCTAGGGTATTCCGAGATTCTGGGTCAATATCCCCTTATCAGTGACTGCATACCATGTGTGTTCTTTTGTGATAGGGATGACTTTCTAAATATAGTCGCTGAAGGGCAGAGATAGGCAGATCCTGGGGCCTGATGGCCAGACAGCTTAGTCACCTGCTCATATATACATGCATGTGCATACAACATAAATAAGTAAGTAAATAATTTTTAATAATCAAATGAATCGTAGAAGATGAAAGCCATCTTTGGGTTCATCAGAAATGTCATCTATACTTATGTGCCTATTGAAGTTTCTGTACTAATGTTAAACACATTTAAGTCATTCTCTGGAATTCATTTTATAGCATATTTGCACTTATGTTGCATATGTATGCAAATGCATACAGAGTTTGAAAGTAACAATAATAAAATAAAACCATGTGTGTATACATATGCTATATATATTAAGTAGTAAGATATATATGTATATATGTATACATATATTTTAACTAGGCATTTACGAGATTGTATTTTCCTTGTTTCTGTCATTACACACAATATATTTCCATGTCTACATATGTAAATCATCTGCATTCTTTCAATGATTCCTTAACTTAGCTGCACCTTGTCCCTGTCTATGCGCAAAATGTTCAAGGTTGCATCTTGCATCAGGGTTTCAGACAAGGATGCCCCATCTCACACAAGTCTTTCACAGATGAAGAATCCTTCTGGGAAAGATTCCCAATTGTGAAGTCAGCAAGAGAGTTACATTATCTAGAGACAAACACTGCTTATTATAGGATGTGCTTCGGCATCCTGAAAAAAAGATTATTCCCTCAGCTTGGAGGAAAAGAATCAAGTCATAAGAAAACACTCCTCTATGCTCTGGTTGGGACTCTGTTACCCTTTGTCACAGGGAAGTTGGTGTTGTTACCATAACAACAGAAAACAAGTTTCAGAACAAAGAAGTGATTATATTCATCTAGGCAGTGGTTCTCAACCTTCCTAATGCTATGACTGTCTAATACATTTCCTCATGTGGTGACCCACAACCATCAAATAATTTTGTTGCTACTTCATAACTGTAACTTTGCTACTGTAATGAATTGTAATGTAAATATCTGATATGCAGGCTATTTGATATGTGACCCCTGTGGAGGTCATAACCACTGCTCTAGAAGTTAATATTGACAAAGGATGAAAAAGTTAGACAGGATAATAACTTCCCTTAGGTACCATTTGAACATCTGCAGTAGATAGATGCATATCTATTTTAAATTAGATTTAAAAAATTAATACACAAGGGAAGTAATGATTTTTTAGTATTTTCTTAGTAAAAAGTGTAAGGCTTCTTTCATTAAGAAAGAATGCTGGTGCATTTAAAATAAAGTTCCAGTCAGGTAAGGTGGCTCATGCCTGTAGATCGTGGATTCTGGAAGCTGAGGTGAGAGGATTGTTGTAAGTGCAGAGCTACCCTGGGCTACAGAGTGCAAACAAACCTATCTCGGAAAGCTGTCTGACCTGAGCTACAGAGTGTAAGTCTATCTCAGAGAGCTGTCTAGCCTGGGCTACAGAGGGCAAACCTACCTCCGAAAGCTGAAAGCAGGAACAAAAATGGCAGCCAATGAGGCAGCTGATTCTGAAAACTGTGGGGCATGGGGAAGACGCAATCAAGAAGCCAAACAAGCAAAAATGAAAAAGGAATTGCCTCTTGACTTCAGTCTTGACTTTGTTCCAAATCAACAGAGTTATTACAAGTTAGGGTGGTTACATAAAAAGCTAAACAAGAAGTTATTGAGAGTCAATCTTAGTTTTGTTAAATAAATTTAGTAACTTCCTTCTCTGTTTTTACTTACTTCTGCTTTGTATGTGCAGTTCCTGTCCCTCCTAGCCTGATGTTTTTGTTTTTTATTTATTTATTTATTTTTACCTTTCTGGGTAAGAGGTTCAGAAACAGTTTCATGAATAATGAATAAAAGCCTAAACATTATCTGTTCCCTGATAATTTGTATAGTGTTGCATGCCGCCAATCACACAGGCCTTAGTTACAAGATGATGATTGTTTACCTCCTTATTATAAATAAACATAATTAATTAACATAACAATTAGGGAATATTAAGTTTTGGTGTGAGACAGAGAGAAACAGACACAAAAGACAAGGAAATAGAGAGTGTGAGAGAGAGAAGAGAGAGAGAGAGAGAAGGGGGGCAAACACAGAAAATAGAAAAGCAAACAGATGCTTTGCTGTTTATTACTGCCCTCCCTGATTCTTACTTTTCCATTGTCTAATTTCCAATGACTCTAGGAAAGCACAGATTTCTGTATTGATTCTATTGATCTTATTAAGGGCAGTTCTCAGGACTCTCTATTCTCAAGTTTTGGCCACACAACATGTATAATCTATAAATTAAAATCCACCCTTAACCCACATCAAATATAATATTTGTGAGAGTAAAGTTGCTATTGATTAGTTTATCTAATGTTATTTTCCTAACATTTCTAATTAAGCATGTATTGATTTCTACTTTGAACCTTTATTCTGTAGTTTGGAGGCACTATTCCCCCTCCCCACACACATTTAAATAATTTTTATAGACCTTAAATAATCTCAGAGTTCATAGGCACTGTACTTTAATGACTAATGCATAAGAAGGCTTTGACAATACTTTAAAGGTGCATGTTTTACACTCCTTAAAATTGGAGACATTTAAAACGAATTGCCTTTCTGATCAATACAAGATTTTTGTGTGTCCCCAACCGCTTTTCTAAATTTTCTATCACTATTGTAACTTCTTAATTTTTGAAAAAAAATAGTTCCATAATATTTCTTTGTAGATGACTCCTTTACTTTCACATTCTCTATTTCAGGATTAAAGCTAAGACCTTCATGTTCAGAGGCGATTTCTATAGTTTAGTGTTCATTGGTCACTTTCCTTCAGATCACTCCTGTCAAATACCAAGGCCCAGTATTTAGTTCCCAAAGCATTTGAGGCACAGTGATGTATGTTCCAACCGATGCAGTAGAGTAAGTCACATGTTCCATGATGATGTGCTCTAGGAAATGACACATCAAGTAATTGCAGTCTACTTTGAAGAGAATAATACTACAAACAAAAAGAAACCCAAACAAATCCGTCCTAAAACAGGGCACCTTCAGTTCATGGAGTTGGAAATTGGTCACATCTTTCATGGTTGGCAAGCATTTTGGTGAAGTCTAAAACTGTTCTCTGGTTAGGTGGAAAATGTCTTCCGTGTGCATTCTTGGTTAACCTCTATTTCTAAGCTGAAAGACAAAAATAATGATTTTCCTTCCTGAGCCTGTCCTGCGAGTTTACTTCTCAACTGGATGCAAATCTCCACGTTTTTCCCAGGCATAAGAAAGAAAAGGCAGCCAGGCAAGACACTCTGCCAGCAGAGACAGGTTCTGTGGACATTGGCCCACAGTGGTAAATTAGAAAGAGCCCTATGTCCAGATATGGGAAACAGATATTTACATCATTTAGCCAAGATGTGGCTTTCTCATACAGTGCTATTGGTCTGAGTCATTATGTTAATTACTTCCAGAATGGATCAAAAAGGCACGAAAAAGATATTAAAGTAAGATTTATTTACCTATTTTTTTTTTGCTCATAATATACTGAAGACAAACAGGAATGAATGATGGCCCTTCCCATTTATGTTGGGAAGATTTCTGCTTTAAACCTTTATGGCCCTTCATCTGGGATTGCCTACTAAGTCAGGTCTCACTTATTTTGAAAATGAGAATATATTATTGCAGTACAAAGCTCTGGTCACAGTGTCTACTTTCAGAGAATGGCATTGAATTCCCAGTGGTAGGAATGTTGTGGAATGCTGGCAAAGGAGTAGAAAACAGTGTCCTCCCCACACATTTAGAAAAATAAAGGTTCGGAGAACATGGCGTACTACTTATTAAAGGTTTTGCAAAACACCACACCTCAGTAAACATTCCTGAGAAGCTAAGGAAACACTGACTTCTGCTGTACTTCAGGGTCTGAAGTCCTGGTTTTAGTGAAAGGGACAATAGCTTGTAGTCAATGCCAGCACAGGAGGAGAGCCCAGGCCACAATGGTGACTCTAAACAAGCCCAGTCTGGTTTCAAGCCCTTGGTGTAGATCTGTCATCCTAAGTGATGCTCCGGGCTTGGTGGTGACTCTGGTGGGTAAGCGAGTCTTTTCCTGAAGTTGAAATTTAGTGACTTCCTTTTTCTTCACCCCCACTGCTTCTGATAGGGCTTTCTTGATTCACTCTGCATGAGCCAAACTAAGACCAGCTGTCCCTTAGGCCAGTTCACCTCCTGTCCCCGTTAGAAGGTTTGAAGAAGCTGATGTTGCCCTCTTCAATGACAGGGACCAGGGAAAATCCAGTATTCAATAATCAGTGACAGATTTTATGTTAAACATCCCTGGGCTTTTGAAGACCTGCAGAAGTCCAGGTGGAGTCATCTCCTTTGGAAAAGATTTCCTCCTTTTTAGTCTTTTAGTCTTCTCATGGAATTTTGGTCACCATTCCACAAAACCCAATCTAAGTCAGGTTCCCTTCCAAGGCAACATGGGCTGTAAGTACAAGCAGAAACTTTCATTACAAGAGCATTGGGGCTTTGTTGCTTTGAATATTTCTGTATGCAGGGGAGATTCTTTAAACAGTTCTCTAAGTTTTAATATTTATGCCTGTATATCTGTGTGGGTGTATGGACAGGAGTACAGGTGGATGACAGAACAGGGAGTTCAGGAGCAGGAGTTCCAGGGCATAGTGAGCTTCCCAGTATGGGTACTGAGAATTGAATTAGAACTTCTGGAATAGCAGCAAGTGCTCTTAATCATGGAGTCAATCTGACTCCAGATCTCTCATATCATCAGATAGGGTGTTTGTTTGTTTGTTTGCTTTTGATAGAGTCTTGCTATAGAGCCCAGGCTGGCACTCACCCTCCTCCTTTCAGCCTCAGACTCTTAAGCAATTGGATCACAGGTCCCTGCCTCTTCCCACATCTAAATGGCATTCAGAATGTTCTGCGTACCACTCGAAATCATGTAGCCGAGAAATGCAGTATTTTAGCAGTGTTGGTGGATTGAACTGAAATCCTACATAGAGGGAAGAAAAAAAATACTTTTGATTACTTTACATCAAAGAAAATGTAATCTAATTCTTTCCGTGTGGTTACATCTATTTGCATACGGGTATACACATATCCTGTATCAGTCTGCATATACACAGAGGAAGCAACAAACCACGACCGTGTAAAAAGCAATTGTTTATTGTTGTCTGACTGGGTGCCTCCCACCCCTAAAGGGTTTCATTGGCATGTTTGTTTCAGAATGGCTGCCTGTTCTGCTTAAACGAGGAGAGACTTTTCTAGAGAAGGCTGCCAAAGTTAAAAACATTTAATTAGTTCCCAATTTAGACAGCCAGACTGATCAGTCGGGCAGTGTTCTGGAACCTGAGTTTGTACATTCCTTGAGACTGGTAAGTGAAGTTTGGCCAGCGGATGTGGTCAACTGGGAATAGTTTGTATGCAGTGCACAGCAGAGAACAGTCTTTTCTCCAGACCCATGGAGCGAGAGAGGGATTAGTGAAATACAAGCAGTAGAAAGCAATGCTTTTCTGTCTCTCCTCACCCAAAGCATCATGGGATGCTTTGGTCTTAAAAGTCAGAATCTAAGAAAGATACTTGGAACTGAAGTGAGCAAGAAGTCAGATTTAAGTTAAGAAAAATTGCTTTCATTTTCAAGTCAATCATGTAGAGGCCATAACCTCAGACACACTGGATATCCACAACACATGGTTTAGTTAACAGTGTGCAAAATTGCTATGCTAAGTTGTGTATCTGTGTTGTATCTCTGAAAACAACCCAGTCTTCAATCAAGCTAAACTTCTGTTTTGTTTCCATATCATAAGTCAAACCTCTTTTATTTACCTACACAAGATAGAAATCTCTTGCCCAAATTCTATACTAGTTAAAAATTAGCCTAATGAGTTTATGGCATTTTTCTAGAGAAGGATGACAAAGTCCCTTTGGCCAGAGAACCTCACAGGACCTGGTACTAACCAATTCTTTCCAAACTTTCTCCTTCATAGAATTCCAGCTTTACTGTCAGTTCTCTAGTCTTGACATTGTAGGCACTGAAAATGGCAAATAGCATGTAGGTCCTGATGTTTCCAGGTCATTTCATACAACTACATCCCTTTAGCTTTCAGTATGCTCTTCCCTTACCCAAATGCCCTCACTCCATGCTTATTGCTATACGAACATGTGCTATTTCCTTCAAGAGGCACCTCCAAGCTCCAGTTGGGCTAATTGTCTTCCTTCTAAGTTCCCCTAGCATCACGATCAACACAGTGCCTGGGATAGAAAACTCTGAACATATAATAACTCAGTCTAGGCAACCATCTTCACCATGTCTCAGCTTGTGAGATAGGTATACATGAGATGAGGGACTCTCTCATTCATATAACTCATATTTACATTATCAGGATCCAGCCAAAACTCTTCACAGAATTAAAATAAATGTTTAATGACAATATGCTAACAGACCCGATGGGAAACTTTTTTTTTCTTATCTTGAAAACAACTAGCATTGGGTTTCATCCAAAGGGAAAGACAATTGCTTTGAAATATTTCCCCATGTCAGAATTCCCCAGGATGCTGAAGCCAAGAGTTGACAGATGAAGCTGTTACCATGTGATGTTAGAGTGTACTACTTCAGTTCTTAGCCTGGGGTGATTCACGTGGGGAGAGAGAGAGAGTTGATGAGTTACTGAGGACTTTCCATAATGATGGATGGAAGTACTTCTTTGAGCTTCAGGAAATGAGTTGATATGATCTGATAAAGCACCAGAGTGTGGTGAAATTTTCATTGGCTTTGATAATACCAAAGGATCTAGGGGGAAGACTCAGAACATAAATAAATGGTAAAAGGGCTGTTCATGGAGAGGTATTTCTTTGCACAGGTCTTGCTTTCAGTGAAAAAATACTAAAGCAAAGAAGCTTTAAAAAACACATGTGGGTTAAGTGGTAAATTAACACACAGTTGTTTTAATGAATGGATTATAATTAGGCAGAGAGTACTTTTGTAAAATAGACCTTGTAAGTTTTAAATTATTAATCAGTTAAAATATAATTACATCATTTCCTCCTTGACTCTATTCTGTCTCTTCTGTGACTCCTCCCAAATTCATGCATGATCTCTTCTTCAATTTTTGCTGTTATATATACATATAAACAAATAAATATATAGATGTAACCTACTGAGTGTGTTCATTTAAACTGCATGAGTGTTTCCAGGGTTGAGGGCTTGGTATTGGATAGCCAGTCAGGGAAGCCTCATCCTTGGGGAAGACTAATTCTCTCTCTCTTGGTGGCTGTTAATTGTTCATAACAGCTCAGAGCTGTTCAATTTGGGGTGATACCCTGTGAGATTTTTCCCATTGACCTTCCAATGTCAACCTATGTGAGCATCATTCAGATCTTGTTTGGGCAGCTGTGCTGAGATTTCATCAGTGTAGCTCCCATGTCACCTCACAGCAGGCTCCCTGTTCCTCTGACTCCCTCTTCCACAGTGCC
This sequence comes from Tokudaia tokunoshimensis, assembly GCA_036184795.1. NCBI lineage: Eukaryota > Metazoa > Chordata > Mammalia > Rodentia > Muridae > Tokudaia > Tokudaia tokunoshimensis. The sequence continues at coordinate 56,040,441 of BTHU01000006.1, forward strand.
TGAGACTTAGGTGCTGAGATGCATTGTGTATGTATTTGCTGGAGCTGCACACTTCGCAGTCCGGTGTTCTCTGAATTTCAACTAGTTATGACTTTCTATAATTGTCTCCTGCTACAAAAAGTAAGAAAACTTCTTCAGTGGTGAATAAAAGCTACACTTAATCTGTGGAGGTGAGGGCAAGTATTTAGATGCAATTAGGTTATATTGGAGTTAGGTTAGACTGCAGTTACACTATATTATATTGGTTTAGAAAAATGGCAGTAGTAGCTTCTGTAAGGTCCGTGATGTTACTAGCTATGTGTAGTAGGTTCTGTTTATCGTATGAGGCATGATTTCCTGCCTGTTAGTGGGCCCTGACTCCAATTAGACAACTGTTGGCTACTGTCAAGATGTCTGTAGCACTATTATACTTCAGGGAGATCTTGCCATTCAGGTTATCATTGTGTTTCCTACGCATTTCAGCTGAGTAGGATTGCTGACTGCCCAAAGTGCGTGGTGTCTTCAGCAAAGACACTTACCTTCAACCCCAGGGTGACAACCAAGGGCAAGTACAATAGACTATTTAATGTTTGGGGAACTCTTGGTCTCCCCTGACCAACAACTCAGAGGGAGGTTTTAATTGGGAATGAATACTCCAGCTCAGAGGAAAAGATAAAACTCTTGGGAAGCTTTTTGAGATATTTTAGCCACTGTTTCAGAAATTAATATGAATGAAAATGAGAAGGCTTTATCTAAGGAAACTTCATACCTCTGAGAATACATACATATATTTTTGAATACTTTGGAAGTGTAGTTGTTTGTACTTGTTCTGTTAGACAAAAAGAATTTTGTGGGGTTTTTTTTTTTGAATCTTATTAACACCTCTTGTCAGGTAGCCAAAGAGTCCCAGAATCTTAGTCCCCACAAACAAGAAACATGATGGAGGGAAGGAACTGTTAAATCTAAAAGTGAAATAATCTGTAACAATGCAAAACACAGAGAGTTCTGAAGAGTAATTTACTCTGAAGAGTAAGTTACCCTAGGAGAGCCTAGGACCTGAGAAGGAGAAGCCATTAAGGGGATGTTCTTATTCAGTGTAAGAGAGAAGACCAAACAGACTGTTTGTCACATGGTTGCCATCTTGTTTTTCTGGGTGTTCCTTGATGGTTTGTCCCTCTCTGAAGTAGGCAGTGTTATTTATCTTCCTTCCTCGTGAAGAACAATTGTTCACAAAGTAGGAATATCCTTGCAGAAACTTGAAGATAGGTACATAATTACCTAGGTCTACTTAAGATGTGTAGAAAAAAGACTTGCTGGTCTCAATCATTGCAAGTTTCAATGAATTGCTAAACTATAGGGTTATACCTTGAACCCCAAATTCTGACTCATGCTTCAGTAATTCGCACACACATTATATTTCTGATGTACTCAAGCTCAAAAATAAGACATACAAAGAATTTTTTAACTGACCTCTAATATACTTGCATTATTTTCTTACGTTAATATTATGATAAATTTATCCTAACACAGTTTTGTTCAAACAGAATTGAAGTGATAATTGCATATTGTACATTCCTTTTGAGAAATTGATACAGCTTCAAAATTTTGTGTAATATATGCAAGTTAGCTGTATATATAGTAAAAATAAACACATGACCCTCACTCATCTTGGTAACTATCATAAATGTTATATTTAAATGATAACTTTTTTTTAAGTTATCCAGTGATTTTATTTTTTTACTTATATTGTTTTTATTTTCATTGAAAAAGAAAGTAAAGGTAAGTAAAAATATTTTATGATAAAATTGAAGATTTACATGGAAAATATTTCTGATAAAATAGAAGAAATATATAGAAAACACGTTAAAATTGACAATTTTCATGGAAAATTAAAGAGTAAAGTGTTAGACATAAAAAACATTGCTAAATTAATTGAAAAATGAAATAGAAATATTTTATGAAAGAATTGAAGATTTACATGGAAAATATTTCTAATAGAATTGTAGGAAAATGTTAAAATGGAAGATTATCACGGATAATTTTATATAGATATAATAATGGTAGGCATAAAAGTATTCCTAAGTTGACTGAAAGTGGAATTATAAACATTTTCTGATAAACTTGAAGATTTACATGGAAAATATTTCTGATAAAATTGGAGAAATATATAGAAAAACATGTCAATATTGAAGATTATCATGGCAATTAAAAAATAAAATGATAGGCATAAAAATAATTCTAAATTGAACCTGGAATTATAAACATTTTCAGGTAAAATTGAAGATTTACATGGAAATATTTCTGATAAAATTCAAGAAATATATAGACAAACACATTTAAATTGACTATTTCATGGAAAATTATACAGATAAAATGGTAGATATAATAAACCTCTCTAAATTAATTGAAGATGGAATTAACAACATTTTGTGATAAAATCGGAGATGTATATTGAAAAAATTTTTGATAAAATAGAAGAAATATATAGAAAAACATATTAAAATTAAAGATTATCATGACAAATAATGCAGATAAAATGATAGACATAAAAAAAACATTGCTAAACTAATTGAAAGAGGAGTTACAAAAATTTTCTGATAAAATTGAAGATTTACGTGAAAAATATTTGTTAGTTTATGTCTTTTTATTGGAGAATTGAGTCCATTTATATTAAGAGATATTAAGGAATAGTGATCATTGTTTCCTGTTATTTTTTGTTTTTTTTATGTTTGTGTGGGTATCTTCTTTTGGGTTTGTCGGAAGATTATTTTCTTGCTTTTTCTAGGGTGTAGTTTCCCTCCTTGTGTTGGTATTTTGCATCTATTATCCTTTGTAGGGCTGGATTTGTGGACAGATTTTGTGTAAATTTGGTTTTATCATGGAATATCTTGGTTTCTCCATCTATGGTGATTGAGAGTTTTGCTGGGTATAGTATCCTGTGCTCCAGCCTGTGGGGGGTTTTCAACGGGGGACTCTAAGAGAGAAGGGCAGAGAATGGGAAGGACAGGAGACGGGAAGAATGAGGCCAAGACCAAATTCTTGTTCAAGGCCCAACACACTGTATTTTCTCAGGCAATTTATACAGGTAGGGGAAGAAGCAAAGCAAATGGGAGTTTCCACAAAGCCTGGGCATTCTGACAAGGTGAATCTCTGGCAGCTGTAAGATGTTTTCTTCTTCTGGCAGGGCACAGTGACCGTCGACCACCCGATTTCTCCAAGGTCTGTAACTGAGGAGAAGTCAAAGCCTAAGCCCATCTTTAAAGTGGAATCTAAACATAAAGTAAGGTCAGTTTGGCTCCTGGTAAACCTGGGCTGGCATTTGTGTTCTCTTAGGGTCTGTATGAGATCTGACCAGGATCTTCTAACTTTCATGGTCTCTGGTGAGAAGTCTGGTGTAATTCTTATAGGTCTGCCTTTATAAGTTACTTGCCCTTTTTCCCTTACTGTTTTTAATATTCTTTCTTTGTTTAGTGCATTTGGTGTTTTGATTATTATGTGCTGGGAGGACTTTCTGGTCTGGTTCAGTCTGTTTGGAGTTCTGAAGGCTTCTTGTATGTTCATAGGCATCTCTTTCTTTAGGTTAGGTAAGTTTTCTTCTATAATTTTGATGAAGGTATTTACAGGCCTTTTAAGTTGGAAATCTTTGCTCTCTTCTATACCTATAATCCTTAGGTTTGGTCTTCTCATTGTGTCCTGGAGTTCCTGGATGTTTTGGGTTACAAGCTTTATGCATTTTTCATTTTCTTTGACTGCTGTGTCAATGTTTTCTATGGTATCTTCAGCACCTGAGATTCTTTCTTCTATCTCTTGTATTCTGTTGTTAATGCTTGCATCTATGACTCCTGAATTCTTTCCAAGGTTTTCTATCTCCAGAGATGTCTCCCTTTGTGATTTCTTTGTTGTTTCTACTTCCATTTTTAGATCCTGGATGGTTTTGTTCAGTTCCTTCACTTGATTGTGTTTTCCTGTAATTCTTTAATGGATTCTTTTTTTCTTTAAGGGCTTCTGCCTGTTGACCCATGATCTCCTGTATTCCTTTAAGGGATTTTTGTGTTTCCTCTTTAAGGGCTTTTACCTGTAGATGGATGTTCTCCTGTATTTCTTTAAGAGAGTTATTTAAGTCTTTCTTGAAGCCCTCTATCAGCATCATGAGATACGATTTTAAATCCAACTCTTGATTTTCCAGTGTGTTGAGGTATCTGGGACTTGCTGTGGTGGGAGAACTGAGTTCTAATGTGCCAATTGGCCTTGGTTTCTGTTGGTAGGGTTCCTGTGCTTGCCTTTTACCATCTGGTTATCTCTGTTGCTAGTTGGTCTTGCTGACTGGGGCTGGAGCTTGTTCCTCCTGTGGGCCTGTAAGCTTGTGTCCTTACTACTGGGAGACCAACTCTCTTCTGTCAGGGTCTGTGCACTGCCTGGCTCCTTGGTGCAAATGGCAGCCTGAAGACCTCTATTCCAGCTGCTCCACTGATCTTATGCCCTGTGCACTACTAGTTGTTCCACTCCAGAGAGGAGGTGGAGATCTCACCTCTGCACTGAGACGTGAAAGCACTGCTGGGAGATCACTCTCTCCTGGCAGGCCTTGTACAGAAGGCTCTGGAGCTGCCCGGCTCCCTGGTCCAAATGGCGGCAGGAAGACTTCTGTCCAAATGATAACTTTTTAAAGAACACAAACAAAAGATGATGTTTTTAAATGTTACTAACTCTGGTAAGGTGGCACAAGCCTGTTATCCCATCATGAGGAAGGCAAAGGCAGGAGAATTATTAGTTTGAGGCTAGCCTGTGCTACTGAGAAAGTACCTATTTAAAATAAATAAATAAATAAATAAATAAATAAATTGGGCTGAGGGATGGCACAGTGGGTGAAGATGCTTGCTGAAAAGCCTAATACTTGAGTTTAATTCTTGGTATCTACATGTTGGAAGGAGAGAACTGACTCCTGAACATTGTACTGACTTCTACATAGACATCATGCAATACCTGGATCTGGTGGGCCTCTGTGAGCACTAGGCATATGTGTGGTGTGTGTACATGTAAGCACAAAAACATTCAGATACATAAAAATGAATAAATCTATTTTAAAAGAAGCTTGCACCTTGTGACTGTTGGTAGAATATCTATAGAAAATAGCACCCTTATCTGTCGGGAAAGGTCACAAACTCTATTCTTCCTGTCCTGACTGGAGTTACCAACAACTGTGATCTACTTTAGAGTGCTGGGCAGAGATGAGGGTGCTCTCAAATAATAAGACATCTTTCCAACCACACGTAATATATTCTTAATTGTTGGTTATAGTGTGGAATTGTAAAGCATAGCAAAAATTTGTATTATCTTACTTTTAAATCTAGTGACCTGTATTGATCTTTTGTTTGGTAGAGTTACGCATTGATCTTTTGAACTAAAGATATTAAAAATAGACCAGTTCACAAAGGTGCTTGCCACAAAGCCTGTCACCTGAGTTTCATCCCCAGGAACCACAAAGTAGGAAAAGAGAACTGATTCCAACATAAATATGCTGTTAGTTGACCACTGTAACATGGTGTAGCACATGCTTCCCTCCTCCAAAGAAGAAGAATAAATGTAAGTAAAAGTCTTCATATTTCATTGTTAAACACACAGAAACACACACACACACACAACACACACATACACAGGCACTCACACATACACACACATAACACACACACACACACACACTCATACACACATACCTGTAATTCCAGCATTCAAGAAGCTCGAGCAGGAGGGTCACAATTTTGAGGCCAGTCTGGGCTACATAGTAGGATCACAAAAAACTTTAAATACAACTGCACTTTAAAAACTGTGGGTTTGTAGCAGTGGAAATCTGGTGACTCTAAACTATTGAGGGAACTGGCTGCTAAGTCAGGCTGAAGTACAAAAACCTTTTGGCCCCTTTGCCTTTGCACTGTAAGCACATCTTGTACAACATTTCCTCCAATACTAAAACATTCTCCCTTTGGGTAAAGCTTCTTAAACACAGAATGTTCTAAGGGGAGTTGGAAACGTCCCACAGTTCAGCGAAACTCTATAAGCTCAGGAAGTTCCAGAAACTGAATAGTTATGCTAGACTCTCCTCCCCAGCTATAAATAAATTGTAAAACTCTGCCTAGAAGAAGCAGTAATCAGCTGAACTGCCTGATAAAGGCTCAGACTCACTAATTTCCCTGGAAAGGACATTCTCCAGCCTATTGAGCTGCCTACAAGTTGACAGTGTACTCTAGCTTTCCAGCTTTCTTTTTTTTTTTTGGGGGGGGGGGAAAGGCTTTATTTGTCTTCTACTTTCATGTCACGGTCCACCATCGAAACGAGGACAGGAACTCAAGATAGGAACTTGGAGGCGGGAACTGAAGCAGAGTCCATGGTAAAGTCGGGCTCACCGGCCTTTTCTCCATGGATCACGCAGCTTGCTGGTTTTATACAACCTAGGACCACCTGTCCAAGGGAAGCAGTACTTACAGTGGGCTGGGCCCTTCCGCAACAATCATTTTTTTTTTCTGTTTAATTTTTTTTTTTAATTTAATTTTATTTTATTTTTTTAATTTACATTCCAAATCACTTCCCCTTTCCCGTTTCCTCCCTCCCCGAAAGTCCCATAAGCCCCCTTCCCTCCCTCTTTTCTCCGTTCAACCCCCTCTCATTACTCTGTCCTGGCGTTCCCCTACATCCAGTCTTTCCAGGACCAGGGGTCTCTCCTTCCATCTTTTTAGAAATCTATTGATATGCTGATTGTGTCTAGGGTATTCTGAGATTCTGGGTCAATATCCCCTTATCAGTGACTTCATACCATGTGTGATCTTTTGTGATTGGGTTACCTCACTAAGGATGATATTTTCAAGTTCTGACCATTTGCCTAGGAATTTCGTGAATTCATTGTTTTTAATTGCAGAGTAGTATTCCATTGTGTAAATATACCACATCTTCTGAATCCATTCCTCCGTTGAGGGACATCTGGGTTCTTTCCAGCTTCTGGCTATTATAAATAAGGCTGCTATGAATATAGTGGAGCATGTGTCCTTATTGCATGCAGGTAAAGTCTCTGGGTATATGCCCAGGAGTGGTATAGCCGGATCCTCCGGAAGTGTCATGCCCAGTTTTCTGAGGAGCCGCCAGACTGCTTTCCAGAGTGGTTGTACCAGCCTGCAATTCCACCAGCAGTGGAGGAGTGTTCCTCTTTCTCCACATCCTCGCCAACAACTGCTGTCTCCTGTGTTTTTGATCTTAGCCATCCTGACTGGTGTGAGATGGAATCTCAGGGTTGTTTTGATTTGCATTTCCCTAATGACTAAGGATGATGAACATCTCTTTAGGTGCTTCTCAGCCATTAGATATTCTTCAGGTGAGAACTCTTTGTGGAGCTCTGTACCCCATTTTTTAATAGGGTTACTTGCCTCTCTGGAGTTTAACTTCTTGAGTTCTTTGTATATCTTGGATATTAGCCCTCTGTCGGATGTAAGGTTGGTAAAGATCATTTCCCAGTTAGTTGGTTGCCGCTTTGTCTTTTTGACGGTGTCTTTTGCCTTGCAAAAGTTTTCAACCATTGATGCTGTGTGGGATTCTGTTGATCCCAAGTCTTTGAGTCATTTTTGCTCTTATAAGGAGCCCTTCACTAATACTGTATGTATACTAATCCTGCATATAATCTAATCATACTCATTACTTTACCAAGGATTTAGTGGTATCTGTACTTGGTCTTTCATTCTCTTTCTGGAATGAGTAGATATTTATTCACATCTTCCCAGAAATAGTGTCACACAATACTGCTAGAGATCTAGATGGCAGCTTGGAGCAATAACAATAGTCATGTCTGTGTTGTACAAAAAGGGGGCATTTATTTATGTGATCCCAGTGAATGTCCTTGCTTGTTACATAAAGGCACTTAAACACCATGCATGCACGGAGAGCAAGAACACCAATTGGCTCACTGTAGTCTTGCAGAGACTTGGTTCAGGTAGGCAGAGACATCTGGGGATAAAGGATGGTGTTCTGAGGGAAGGACCTCAGTCCTTTTACATCAGGCCCTTTGTGCTTGCTTCTGAATAGTCACTCATAAGGTAAAACTACAAGACTGGGAAGAACAACCAGATGCCAGGGCAGCTCCCAGCTGGGTGATCCTCAGAGCCCAGGAGCTATTCATGATGATTCATCCTTATGTCTCCAAATCAAGCAGGGCAAAAGGATGTAACCATGTCTTCAGCAGGCTTGTGTTAAATAGCCATAGAGAGTCACTTCTCCAGGATAAATAGTAGTTCTAAGCTCTTGAAAACAACCTCAAGCTTCTTTGTATTTGTGCCACTTAAGTTCACCAGCCTCTCTCATTTGTACCTAAATGAGAAGTAAAGATAGCTTGCTGTGCTGAGTTTCCCAGTCAACTCTAAACTTGCTTAAAGCATGTGGGAAACTGCAAGCTCCTGGGGATTTGTTTATACTTGATCTACAGGACCACATGAGCGCCTCCCCAAAGCTTGTCTCCCTTGCCGAGAGCCATGTGCAGGGTTGTCCAGCTGCAGAGAATAAACAACCACTCAAGGCCCCTGGCTTTCTGTGTGTGTGAGTCACGGAGGGGTGCCTGTTGGAGTGTTAAGAAAGATAAATACATGGCAGCTCCCTAAAGCCTGTTTCTGGAAGCTTCACAGGAGAGAACAGACCCCCCATTGTTCAGTGTCTGTTAAGTGTTATGTGTCTGGAGTGAGCAGTGCATGCTTAGCAAAGACTAGAGTCCTTGATGGATCAGAAAACGAAAATGTTTGTAATTAAACTGAAGTAAACCAGGGGTGGCAGGATGCTTTTTGGGGGGGTGAAAGGACGGAGATGACTGGAGCAAGAGAACAGGGGTTAAAATCAAGGAGGTACCACATTCAATTGGATCAGAAATCCGAGTAAGAAAATGAAACAAAACACTGCAGAAAATTTCCCCTGCCTTGAGCATACCCAATGGAAAGAAAATATATCAGTGGAAGACTTTGCTGTTGTAAATGAATTATTCTTAATATAAATGTAGATGGCGAATTAATCCGGTGGCTGTAATGTATATAACAGATGTATTCTCACGTGTCTATGCCTACCTTGACAGAACACCATAGTATATAGAGTTGTGTAAGATTTCTCAGTCTGCTGAGCATCATAAGAACATTTGTTTTTCTATAGAAGCTTGCTTATGCCTTCAGCCTGTTGGATTTTGGACATTTATCACAACATTTGAGAAATAGCGTAGACCTAGAAGTGACTTCACATGAAAAGAATAGCAGCAGACATTGACAAATAATCAAAAATCATGATAAAAATGCATGACAAATAATCAAAAGGAAGAATATGTGGGTTCCCTCCCTGTGGGTTCAATATTCCCTGTGAACACAGCCTATAATCCTAAACTTTACACTTATGACTTACATGGTCCATGCTTCAGGGCAATGTTTGTCCTATGCCCTGTGTCCTAGAAAAAAAAGCAATCATGTTTATGTCATTGTTGATGTTGAAGAGACAAACTCCTTTGGAGTAGAGACAGGATTTGAATAGCAGAAGCCTTAGGGAAGAAAAAAAATGTATGAAGTAGCTTCAGATTCTTGTCATATAGTATAAATACAATTCATTCTTCCATAAGAAGATGGTGTTTCTTTTCAGCATTCAACAAACTTCTTTTTTTAAATTGATTATATTCTTCATTTACATTTCAAATGTTATACCCCTTCCCGGTTTCCCCACTCCCCGAAAACCCCCAACCCATCCTCCCAGCAAACTTCTTAAGAGAGAAGTTTCTTACTTCTCCTTTGAGCTTGGGATTTCAGAATTGTCATCTAAAACTAGTGAAGTGTCACAACAGTTGTAGCGGTGGCTATCAAGAGTTCTGCATGTTTAAAAAAATCATATTACTCTTCATTCTAGCGGCCTCTTTTATTGTTAGCCACCCAAATAGTATGTGCTTTCTTTCAACAGAACATCCAAATATTATAAAAGCAATTGTACCTGTCTGTGTAGTTTGCTGGTATTCAGTCCTATAGAACATATAGGTGTGTGTGTGTGTGTGTGTGTGTGTGTGTGTGTGTGTATTTTATTTTGAAAATATGCATATAAATATAAGAAAATAAAACATGCATTCTTTTATAGAGGACTAGGGATGATTTGCAGCTTACAGAATAAGACACGTGTGACACTGGCCTCAGAGTTTGCTCTTGTTGATCTGTGCAGCCCTAAGGCCCAGGCCCATCCCTCTGCTCACTGCAGGGCTGTGCAGCCCTAAGGCCCAGGCCCATCCCTCTGCTCACTGCAGGGCTGTGCAGCCCTAAGGCCCAGGCCCATCCCTCTGCTCACTGTCCAAGTCAGCAGGACTGAGGGATTTGGCTCATCAAGACTGCATTTCAGCAGGAAAGCAAATACTGTCCTTCACACCTGACAGTACTTCACTTCCTCACTCACAAAACACTGCCGGATGCCTCGTGCTCTGGCGGTGTGTAGTTTGCTTTCTGAAAAACATGTTTCCTGGAAAACTCAGTCATTTCTGTGTTCTACCTCTTATACTTTTTTTTGTACTGTGCAGAATAAATAGAAGAATGCCCAGTCTTGGATAGCAAAGAGTTAAAGAGAAATGCACAGATGTTAAAGGCTACTCTTTACCATAAGACACATTTAGTACTCACTCAGCCACTCGGCAGAATCTCATGGAATGTTATTTTATTGTTTTCTGAATTGCATTTGAATGTAATAAAATGTGCAATAAGCCCATACTCATGTGTGTACATATGACATATAAATGCATACACTAAATATATACATTTATAAGGAATTTACATCATAAAGAAACTAAGTAAAAGAGGAAAAATATTATGTCTGTGTTGAGTGAGGGTATTTCTACCTAGAAAATTTTTCCTGTAATGTTAAATAAAATGCATTTGCTATACTTGCCACTCTGAGGATAGGATATGTAGGGAGGATATGGCAGATTGTCTCTAAAGCAAATGACAGAGATAGCTCTTCCCATTGGGGAGGGCCCAAGAGCCAGGGTTGTGAATTTCTGCATCTTTCTATTCCTTCTTTTACACATGAAATCATTGTGTCTGGGAAAGAGTGGTCCAGGGGATACACTGTGGCCTTTCCTCTAACGGTTTCTGATTTGGGTTCCCTTACAAGTCCACAGACATGTACAACACATTTTGAAGCTACCCTATTTCTCATTTTCCCTCTTAGTTATCTCTCAGCTAGTCTTGAGAAAGAGACTTATGTCCTTTCTTCTAAGGAAAAGTCAAGGATTCAGACGGTGCTTTCTGCATAAACTTAATCAGTCTGGTCCTTAAACCATCACTTGGAGATGTTGCTTCCATGTACTCTTTGTTCATTGCTAATATCCTTAAGAGATTTAGAATAAATCATTTGGATAATAATATCTGAATATCACGAAAAAAATGTAACATTTGACTTTTAAACCATGCCTAGATTTTATAAACACGTTGTGTGAGACATAGTATCAGTAAAATGATGGAGTAGGACCTTTGATGGACTTAACATTCTGGTTACTCATAATATCCATCATTTATGAAAATGGTTTAAAATTATTTATATTTTAGGAAAACATTGGCAGACATTAACATCATCAAGAGATAATAATGCATAATTTTTCCTTAAGTGTTTAAAACCCAGACTAGAATGTCTAAGACATCATCCTCTGTGTAACAGAGACTGCATCTCTCATCCTCATTATCATTTAGTTCTTTTTTATTTCTTAAAACTCGTTGGCTTAAAAACCCCATTCTAGAGCTGGAGAGGTAGCTCGGTGGTTAAAGCATTTGCTGCTCTTGCAGATGACCCAGGTCCAGTTCTCAGCACCTACGTGGTAGCTCACGAACATCTGTAACTCCAGTTTCAGGGGATCGGATACCTTCTTCTAGCCTGTGGAGCCTGTGGTGGGCACTGCACATATGTGGTACATTTTCAGGTACTCAAGCAAAACATGTAAAATAAAAACCAACAACATCTCTTAAAAGTACAAAAAATTAAAAACTCCACTGTGTGTGCTTAAATGATGTTTAGCAAAGATACTCGCTGTTATTTCACAGAAAGGTGCAGTCATGGACTGGAGATACTGCTCAGTGGATGGAGGGCATTACAGACAAAGCCTGAAATCCCCGCACTCAGGAGGAAGGAGCCGGCGGATCAGAAGTTCAAGGTCATTTTTGCTTATGTTGTATGAAACTCTGTCTACAATAAAATCTGGGCTCATTGTAATGTTGGTCTCTACTCATTTGGGCCACTCTAACAGGGCATCTCAGACGAGGTAACTGATAAATGATGAATGTTGATTTTGTAGTTCAGAGGCTGGGGAGGTCAAGTGTCCTGCTTGGTTTCTAACTCTTAAATGCATATATCTTTCTTGTCTTTGTCAGTAGGTAGACCTTTCCATTTACTGACGTTTCCCCAAGCTTAGCTGGGTTTTCATTTCTGAGTTTTTCTCCCAGAGTTCATTATTTTCTCATTTCTTTGGCCGATGGTATATGCTTTCATATACTTGATTCTTAGACTCTTCCACCAATTCCACATCAAATTTTTCATATTTCCATGCCTTCTGCCAGATGGTGATCAATATATACTACCCAGAGCTTGATTATTGTTATCAAGTTAATTAATTTGTTGCCCACCTGGTTATCTTAGCTATTTTAACCATTATCCATCACAAATCATGTCAGACGTGGTAAACCAACCAGTGGAAGTTGGTCATTTACATTCCATTATCTTCATCTTTTTTTGTTGTTTTTTGTTTTGTTTTTGTTTTTTGAGACAGGGTTTTTCTGTGTAGCCCTGGCTGTCCTGGAACTCCCTCTGTAGGCCAGGCTGGAATTATGTCAATTTTATTATTAGTCAAAGAGGGTGATGAGATATGTGTGGGACAGAAAAAACATAAAATCATATTCTTAACAGCACTGTGAAAAAGAATTCCACCATGTTTTTTTTTCCTCATTAAGTTTACACAAGGGGCCATTTCTTGAGTCCTTTGAAGGCTCCCTATCAGACTGATGAAATAGATGTTGAGTCATAAAATTAAGAAAACATTACACACATAATCAGCCTGTTAGAGCTTGAATGTCTGATGCAAAGAGTCAATGTTGTCACAAATGACCCTCACTAACTCAGCAGGGTGTCAGGTCAGGGACCATCCAGGGGCTGCCCACAGGCTGAGCATGGCCAACAGAACCATCTGCTTGGCCTCAGCACCTGGCGCTAATATTTGTATGTCAAAAAAATGTAAAATTAACTTAATTTTATATTAAAATAGTTTCCCTATTCTCTTGAGAGATCACATTTGGTATCTCTACAGCTCTGTTCTGCAGTTGCAGCAACCAGCAAAGGGTAACTCTTGCCCTGCTGTGGGCCAAGGAGCTCCTAGCCACCTCAATTCTTACTAAGCCACAATGATTCCTGACTCAAGAAGAAATTTCAATCCCAGTCTCTAAGGGTAACAGTTACTTAGCTTAGTTTAGCTTTTCCTGGGGCTGAAGAGATGGTTCATTTGTCAGTTTTCTCTCGGCAGGCCAGAGGACAAACTGACTTCTGATACCCAGAATTAAAAGTCAGAAGTAATGATGTATTTCTATAATCCTAATTCCGGATGGAGGTGTGAAAGAAAGAAATATGAGGATCTTGGAGATTACTGGCCTTCTGGTCTAGCCAATCTGTGAATTCTTGGCTCAATAGGGACCCTGTCATAAGAAATAAAATGGAGAGTAGTGAAGGAAGACAGTAGACATTGATCTCTGGCTTCTACATGAATATATGCATACACACATGAGCATATACACACATGTACTCACACTTACACACATACACACAAATATAAACCGTAATCATTCAATTTTTTTCATTCATTCATTCAAAAATTTTTCCGTAATCATTCTCTTTTAAAAGTTGTATAGCCAATGATTAGCCAAGGATATTGTGCCTTTAAAACTGAGTTTTCTTACATATTTAATTGTGAGTGTAGGATGTACATTATGCAGCCTCTTTTCTTGTGCATTCTGAGTACTTGCAGAGGTGCTGGTTTGAGATGAATGTCTTGTAGCCACAGAGAAAAGCAGAGCTGGGCTGCAGATGTAGCTCAGTAGCACAGCACTTGCTTGGTGTATGTGAGGCTTGCACCTGACGCTCTCACATGGTAAGAAAAAAGCAAGGCAGAGTTGAAGTGACTCTCGAAGAGAGAACTTGTAGAGGGATTTTAATCCAGCCACATGGCTACTCTGGCTGTAACACAGACATGCCCTTAGCACACATCTTTAATCCCAAACAATGAAGGTAAAGTTAGCTTGTAGTGTAGGGGAACGCCAGGACAGAGTAATGAGAGGGGGTTGAACAGAGAAAAGAGGGAGGGAAGGGGGCTTATGGGACTTTCGGGGAGGGAGGAAACGGGAAAGGGGAAGTGATTTGGAATGTAAATTAAAAAAATAAAATTAAATTAAATTAAAAAAAAAAAAGGAAGCACCCATGTTTGAAAGTGATGGCTAATTGAGAAGCAGAAAACGTGAGGAATCCAAGAAAGATTTGACAGAATAGGGTATGCTCAACTCTCATGAGAAAAGAAAGAGAGGCTTCTGTGTAGAGAGCAGTGTAGAGAGAGAAAAGGAGAGAGGGACAATTTACTGGGACAGTTGTAAAGAAATAGGTTGCAGAGATAGAACAAGCTGGACACAGGTAAAGACAGAGTGAGACAGAGAATGAGGAGCCAGAAGTTTCGAAGTTTTGAAGTTCAGAAGTTAGTATGAGGCCGAGCAGAGCAATTCAGTGAGAAGCTGAGAGGAGCCAGTTTGAATGAGTCAGTGTGGAAAGTTTTAAACCAGAATACCTGAGTTGACTAGCTGGCCAGAGTTCAGAAAGAGCTAGAAAGGGTGAGCTTTTTCAGCAGTAAATCTTAGAGGCAGAAAACATTCTAGGCCTAGGTAAGATTGTATGGAGGCTAGAAGTTTCCAGGACAAGGCCTAGGTTAGCAGATAGAAGCAGTGAACCTCAGGACAACAATTGCATCAGATGGATAAAAGATACTTTTATAAGAACTGACTTTTAAAGAGGGGTGAGTTGCCACCGGTTGTGCTTAAAGATAAGATACTAAACTGTGTGGATGGCACATCTAAATGGAGAAGATGAGACAGAAAGATGGAGGATTAGAGACAAGCTTGAACTTCATAGTGAGGTCTAGGCCAGTCTGGGCAATAGAATAATGCCATGTGTCAACAACAATACTAATAATGCCAACAGCAACAACAATACTAATACAAATCACTGATGTTTAAAAAGAAAAACATTAAAATGTATTTGTGTATTTTAGATATCTGATATTTAGCCCAGGCAGGCCTCAAACTCTATATTAGGTCCAGAATGACGGTGAAATTCTAATCCTTTTGCGTCCTGTTAGAATTACAGGTGTGCACCCCTGTGTCTGTCTCATGCAGCGTCACAGATGGAACCCAAGGCTTTGTGTGTAGTAGGTAAGTGTTCTCTACCAACTGAACTACATCTCTTGCCTAGCATCTTCCCTTTCATTTCTTACACATCATCTATACTAAACTGTTATTTTGTGTGCATACGTGTATGGGCATGTTTCATGATAGCACATGTGTGCATGTCAGTAGACAATTGTGGGAGTCTGTTCTCTTTACCATGTGGGTTTTAGAGGGTTGAACTCAGGCCCTCGAGGCTAGAAGCAGGCGTCTTTATCTGCTGAGCCATCTCCCTGCCCTATTTTCTAGTTTATATACTTTGTAAAACAGAGTCAGGTTGTAGTAATTCTGTATCGTGTATGCATAAACATTTGGAAGGGTGCTGAAATTTGAGGGATGAAGCATGTGATCAAACAAGGGTAGAGTTCCAAGTCTTTGGAATTTAAAGGGACTTGGGCAACTTGTATCTTCATTTTATAGATGAGGCTTCTGAAGACCCACTGTAGCCTGACCTTGCCAAGTGGAGAATACAAAGGCTTAGTTAAAGGAATTACACACTGGCTTTAAATCCCACTCAAGTGCTTTTAAGAACAGGAGACCAACACTAGGACAGGGAATTTTTCTGTAACAGATGGATAACATGTAAAAAAAAAATAGTCAGACTTCATCTTGAAGCAAAGCAGATTTCTACTGGTGGGCCCAACAGTTTCCTTTCTTGAGAACCAAGGCGACTGGTCAATGTCTCCATTTGCCAGAAGCTGCCTGCTGTGGCCCAGTTCTTATTGGCCACCTCTCCTTGGCCTGCATCTGCCTTCTTTTCCTGTGGAAATAAAATATACAAGCAGGAGAAAGGACATATTTGGTAATGTTACGCTCTTCAGCTTCCTCCTTGGGGCTGCCTCAGCTGCAAAATGTCAAGGGAAAAAATATCCCTCCAACTTGGAATGAATTCCAGACAGACCCTGATGCCTGCAAAGTTGTCAGAGGGAGCCAAGTGCGGGAAAGCCAAACATGAAGAAGGTTCACTATTCGGCTTCAAGAGACGTTCAAATAATCAGACACTCTGGTATTTATGATTTCCCCCCTTTCAGATGGTCTACAGCTCACAAGGTTCCCCTCCCTTTCCCACTGATTCTAAGCTTCCTTTTACATGAAACCACAACGGTTATAAAAAGATTCTCCCATTACTTGGAAGCCGCAAGCACTCCAGGAGACTCTGTTCATACAGTCTCTTTAGGGCTGGAGAGTGGCCCCTCCTGATTATTAGTCTGGGGATGGCAGGCCAGGAAGTCAGACACCCTTCACCTTGACGATGCCACTGGGGTCCTCATCTCGTTCATGCATCTGTGCCAAAGCTTGCTGCCACTCACAGCATTAACTGTGAAGAAAGTTCTTTACTGAAAAGTACTCCTTTCCACTGGCCTTCCGTTTCATAAGGAGGTGTGGGCTTACCAGTGTACCGACCATCCCAGTTGGAGAATATACCTCCGGGACTGTTCCCGAGGTTCAGTTCGGGGAGAACTTTCTCCTGGCAATCGGTGCCCTTTCTCTTTTCATCCATTGCCACATGCTGGCAGAAAAGAAAGGAAGCTGAATTTGTGATCCAAACTTTATTAAATTGCCGCACACACATTTCCTCCCATTCCTTGGTCTTCATTTCTAAACGCCGCAGTGTTTGTTTGTCCTTGGTCACCCTACGTCCTTATTTGGATTCTTCAAGAAGCTTGAAAGCTTCCAAGGATCCGTTTTAGCAACCGGTGGAAGTGTCCACATGAGGGATGGGATGTTCTGTCTTCACCTGTGGTCTCCATGAATGAGGGTCTTTTTTCTCGTTTCCTGCAGCGTCCACTGTCTCTCTGCGGGTTTTGCCCCTCAACAGTCTCCAGTTTGTGCTAGTTCCATGGTGATCAAGGGTTAGGTCATAAACATTAGATGTGGCATCACTGAGTGAGTCAGTGAGGAGGAAGTCGGCTGGAAAAGCAGCTGAGAGGCTCTGTTGACAGATGGATGCCTTCCTAATCACAGGCTGCAGGATAGGGGAGCCTTGCCCTGCCCAGTTCTGACACTGATTCACAGACCTTGACAGACCGTTCTGCAGGAGACTGGGGAAGCCCATCTCAGGGCTCCCTGCTTTTTCCCTTCCACACCTCTCACTGGACAGCCATGGCTCTAAGAAGAGGTCAAAGTGAACAGAGAGGTCTTTCTCACATGCTTCTCAGTGCTTATACTTTTTAAAATTTTGTCTGCTCTTTCCGAGACAAATGTAAGCCAAGTTTATGTTGCTAACCCTTGCTCATGGCATAATTATATAAAACACAACTATTGTTATAACACAACTGCTGTTATAAAGTTGCTGCTTAATTTCTCTATTTCCTTATTAAGAAAGTAGATGTAAAAAGAGATTACCTTTTGCAAGGAAGAGGGTCCTAGTAGATGATTTTAGTATAGCCGTTTCAGCACGTCTGCAGGAATTTGTTCTCAGACTCTCCATGAATCAGAAAATACATGGAATACTCATTCCTCATGGAATATTTGCATATAACCTGTGTGCATATACTTTTTATAATCTCTAGATCTCTCATAGTATCTAATACAATGTAATTGCTATGTAAATAGGTGTTATCTGGTACATTTTAGGGAATTGTGGCGAGACAAAGGTGTCACACCTGTTCAGTATAGACAGGTTCTTTTAAATACCTCCACTTCAGGGTTGGCGAGCCCACAGACGTAGAGCTGTTGGCTGTGGAAGGCCACCCTGTATCAGCACTCCTTGTCACTATTAAACACAGCACTACTTCAATATCAGGTGTTCTAGGCACAATTCCTCAGGCCCAGGTTTTGTTTTAGAAGAACTAGCTTAGGATTTCTAAACTCCAGAGAGCACATGTCATGATAGAATGTGAGGGGATTGGTCTCTAAGAGAAACAATGCCCTCTCCTGTGGCCATATCAAGAAGGGCTTAGTTTTTCTGCCAACAGGTCAGCCTTTATCTTGCAGGCGTGCTAGACCTGAAAGAGAACATTCCGCACAGGGATCAGGTTCTATCACCTCACTGGAATGCAACGTAAAACCACAGAAACTTTAGTCCAAACACATTTAGCATTGACTCTGCTTGATAGAAGATAGCATTTGGATGATCTTCCCAGCTTATACTCCCTCTAGGCTGAGGGTGGGATAAAGGAAAATAATTTTAAAACCCAATAATGAGATTCAGGCAAGCTATCCAGGAAGAGCTTTAGACATCAGGGATAAAAGAAAATTGTGAAAAGAACCTACTGAGGAAAGCTGTTGAGCTGGTCCCAGAAGCACTCACCTGAGTGGTCCAGATGTAGTCCTGAGACACGGACAAAGCTTTATTTTCTTCAAGACTTGAGACTCTCTAAGTTATCAAAAGAGTAAGTGTACATTACTCGCTGCTGTTAACAGTATTGTCCATTGGCTGGTAAGATAGCTACTGGCAAACTGCTTGTCTTGAAAGCATGAGAACTTAAATCTGATTGCCCGAACTCATGAGAAATGAAAGGAAACAAATGAAACAAAATGTTCTGCATGCTGCCACAAGCCAGTGCTTGTGAGAAGGAGAAGGAGACATGGGTAGATCCCTGAGGTTGACTGGCAACCGGCTAAGTTTAGCATACCTGGTGAATTTCAGGCCAGTGAAAGACTATTTCTCAAAACCAACCAACCAACCAACCAACGAACCAACCAACCAACCAACCAACCAACCAACCAACCAACCAACCAACTAACCAACAAGTATACCAGAGGAGCACCTGAGGTTTTCCTCTGGCCTCTATATATGTGCACACTCACCAGACTGCACATGAACCACCTACATGAATACTCATGAACGCACGCGCGCGCACACACACACACACACACACACACACACACACACACACACACACTCCTTGTTGGAGCTAGCTAGGAAGACCTTTATTCCACTTCTCTTGCTTTACCAGAAACACACAGGCACAGGCATAGATGATGGCAAGAGAGCAGAGCCCAGAATACACACAACCATGTCTCCCCATGGCTTTCTCTCCCAGACTTTGCATTGCATATAAACCTGTTCGTGACAGAGCTCCACTTCTATTTTTTTGTGTCACTACAGACAGAATTCTAGAAATGTTTTTGTAAGAATTTTGTTTACTAAGTGGGGCAGTACTGAGACAGAAGTATGATGAGCTCAGGGACTGGTGTGGCTAAATATCAGTCTAAAAGAATAGTTTAGACAAAGGGTAAGGGAGGAAATGCTAGGGACATGAGCTCATTTTCTACTCATAAAAGAAGTTAGAAAGTTACATTTGAGATCCAGCCACTGTGCCTTTTAATCAGGCCAGCACTGGAGCTTGCATGCAACAGCAGCTCCACATAGATCACCACATCACAGACACGTCTCAGATAGAAAACTTTGTTTGTTAACTTCTCTTAGAGAAAGTTCTATTTCATGTCTCAAATCTACAGTTAAAAATTTGCACCTAATTGTACCTTCATTGTGTCTCATGACTCCTGACATAGGTAACTCATTTCAGATGAAAACTTTCCTTACAACTCTCTGGCCAGTCTGCCTCTTTCTTTCCTTCTTTCTTTCTTTCTTTCTTTCTTTCTTTCTTTCTTTCTTTCTTTCTTTCTTTCTTTCTTTCTTTCTTTCTTTCTTTCTTTCTTCTTGTTTGTTTGTTTGTCGTTGAGACAGTCTCACTCTGTGAGCCACAGAGATCTGGACTTGGCAGTCCTCCCGCTCAGCCTCTCAAATGCTATGGTGACAGACAACCACACCCTTTTCTTTTTCTAGTCTTGCGTGGTAATCTGTTCCTTTTGCACAGGAAGCAGTTGAGTTAGTTGCTCTGCTTTTTCCATGGATTTAAAGATCTTCCTCTCCCCAACTTCAGCATTCATAGCGGGGAGATAAAATAACTACAGAGGCGAATTCCTCACCTAAAGTTGATATTAATGTATTAAAAGCTAACAGTAATGATATTAACGGAACTTTTACTCATTTCCATGTTTTTAAAGATAATACACACACACACACACACACACACACACACGTGAGAATTCTCCATATAGTCCTAGTAAGCAAATCTCATGTAGCATGAATAGTTATTTTCATAATGAACTTTGCCTGGCACGGGGCTCCAAAAGTCATCTTATCCCCAAAAGTTACTCCTTCTAATCAGAAAGGAACAGGAATTCTCATTAATGTACCCTATTGTTAAGGCTAAGATTTTTTTCTATAGAAAATTGACCAGCAGATGGCCATATACCTCAGTGTTAACCTGATGAGCACAGTAACTTACATCCGGGACCTCAGCATAGGATGAAGGAGAACGTTTTGACAGTGAACTAAAAGTGTCCAGGTAGATGAGACAACTGAGGAACAAACCGAGATTGACAATGACAATGTGGTGGGATTTGCACAAGAGTAAGGGACAGAGAGACAAAGGAGACCATTGTTGGAGCACAGCTGCTCCTGCCCTCTTCTGGGCCAGTGTCTGTCACTTCCTTCTCCAGTATTCTTATTTACTTTATTCTCAGAGGTCTGCACTGCCATGAGTTGACTAGCATCAACACATGGAGCTAGAGCCCAAGTTGTATGTCATCAGCTGAGGCTGTGCTAAAGCTAAAAGGTCCTTCTACAATACATGAGCATTATAATAAGTAAACAAAGTTAAAGGCAGAATCCCAGTGGGCTGGCACTCAAAATTTATAACGGAATGCATGCATAAGGGATGCAAGCAAGATAGGGAAGATGAAAGAGAGGGGGACATAAGATACACGGATACAGGACATCCCATTGTTTGTGTCTCTGAAGAATGTAATTTCTGAGGTACAGGAGGAGAGGCAGGGTGGAGAAAGTGGGGAGAGGAGGAGAAGGAAGAAGTTTTAGGAAATTAGTTCTAATAATTATAGAAACTTAGCATCTCCAAAAGCTGCAAAGCATGCCGGTTGGGGTCCCATTCCCTCCCTCAGAGACCAAGGAGTTCCCCCTAGACTTTTAGGGATCACAGCTCAGGACAAACTGGGTTCCATGGCTCTAATGAAGAAAATAATTTCAGGAGTGGCCAGTTTGCGAAACACATCTACGGTTTACTAAAGGAATCCTAACATAGACTTAAGCATAGAGTTAAGAGAGGAAAAGATCAGAAGAGACTTAAATACACCCTAGAGCTCTGGTGCAGGCTTCTCAGGAGTCAAGTTACTGTGTTTTGACAATAGTCATATGTAGGATTTTGGTAGGATGTCACTGAGTGGTTCTAGAGTGGCATCTAAGACAGTTTACAAATACAGAGACAAAAGTCTAGCCCATGGGATATTGGAAAGGAGAATGTCCTTAGTAAATAAAAGCTAACAGCTTGTCTGAGATTCTCAAAAAATGTCTAGGAGAAGGAATGAGGTCTTAGCCACGGTCATAAATAGCCAGCTCTTATACCCCGGTCATTGCTTCTCTAACATAAACCATCTATCTATAAGCAGAATATCAACTTCATTTTCATACCATTTAAAGCTAATGCTGATGTGTTGGTGTTGTTGATTGTTAGCTGTCGAGGGCATCGATGAGGCCCTTGGATGACAGCCTCCTTCCCCCTCTCACACTCCTCCCTTTGTTCTTCCTTAGTCTGGAATTCAGAAAAGAATTAAAATTTGAATACAGTTATAAGCCGCCAACCTGCTGGTCTGCAGGCAGAATAGTGTTTTACTGGGGATGTCCATCTTTGCTTGGAGAGCCTCAGTGGTCTAGATGACTGCTAGACATGCAGTCATCTCCTCATTCAGAATTCACTGATTGAAACACTAATCTTCTTTTTAAAACTCCTCCATAGAAACATCAAGAACAAGAACTGGTTAAGTGTATAGCTACTGTGGCCTAGTGATCTGAATGGCCTATCCAAGATGGGGTAATTTATTTTGGATCTCTTGATTACCTTCGTGCATAGGCATGATAATCTCCCAACCAGGATCTTAGAATACCTCATTTGCTTTTAAAGCTGAAGACATAGAATTATGTCCTAAGCCTGGCGTTAATCATGGATTCTAGGAAGAATAAGACTTCACAGACAGGACAGATAATTTCCATGATGAGGATGGTTGTTTACAACATAGATGCTACACCCTGAGGCAGATCATCTTGTAAGAATCAGATTTGTCCCCTAAAGTATGATAAAAATTAAAAGATTAAAAATGTATCAGACGACCTGCAGACCCAAAGCTAGAAAATGTTAGGAGTACTAAGGTCCTTGAGCTTACAGATGCACACTAGGATAAGCAGGAATGTTAGACATGCAGGATCATCTCTTCACCAGGAAAGATGTATAACCTGCTTTTCTACTCAAAAGGCAGGAATGGAGGTTGTTCATAACCTGGTGATTTGCACTAGCTGTGGGGCCAGGTCATACTATGCTTCCACAAGCAGGACGAGGAGTAGCTAATAGACTTGGTAACCTTTGCATTGTGTGTATGGCCAGGATCTTCCCCATGATCCTACAACTGGACTGGATCCTAGGACTGGAGATATCTGATAGTTTAGGTGACCTTTGCATTATCTATTCCCCAAGACACCATAACCAGAACTGAATGTGGCTCATATCTCAAATGACCTCTTTACTAACTGTATAAGACCACACTAGATCCTCCACGATGCCCTTACGATAACATATGGAGCCTACGCCTAGAGCCCACCTTCATGGAAGAAGTGGCACATACTTTGAGAAGAGGTTCAATGTAACTATGCCTCCTCAGGCACAGGGCATTGTGTTAACCTAGGAAATCTTTTCCCAAATTTTACTGTACTTAAATATGTTTATAATAAATTGTCCAGTGTCAGAAGTCTGAGCCAACACCCGCTTAAGTTCTTTTGAACTAGATTTCCTTCTTGCATCATATGGATTGTTAATCTCTTGACTCTGGTGGTCACAGAGAGCCCCTCCCCCACCTAGGATCTGACAAGAACTGCTTATTTATGCATATCTTTTGCTCTTACCCAAATCCCTCCCCTGTTTAGTTACTAATTTATTTTTATTCTCACTCTATGGCCCTGGCTTGCCTGGAACCCACTGTATAGTCTAGGCTTAACTTCACAGCACTCTTCCTACCTCAGCCTCCCAAGTGCTGGGATTACAGGCATCCCCGAAGAAACCACAGTCAAGAGCTCATATTGACACCATGAAGGTGAGTGAGGGATTGCCAGACTCCTTTATTTGTTCATCTTCCCAGAGCATTTAAAATCTCCTTTGTCAACTTTTCACCTATACTTGTCTCTTTATGTTGTGTCTTGGGACTAGTGGCAGAGCTTAGCCTTTTGAGGCAGTTTAGCCAAGTCTTTTTCACTAAAACTTGGGTCATACTTACATGTGGGAGATAATGGTGATGGTGGTCGTGATGATGACTTAGCAGTTTCTGAGATCATCTACGGTAAGAAAATTTAGGTGGTAATAAAACCAAGGTCCAAGCAGTCATTCCAAAGGGAGGGGGAAAAACATCCTTTCCTTTAATGTGAGAATGAGAAGTTGTAGCTCTGTACACCTTTCCTGATTCTGTGAGAAAAATCATTCAAGACATCTCATAGTGAAGATTTTAATGTTCAGCCCTTGATAAACTAGAAGACCAACTATAACATCAAGGAACCAGGGCTGGAGAGATGGCTCTGTGGTTTAGAGTACTGGCTGCTCTTCCAGAGGTCCTGGGTTCAATTCCCAGCACCTACATGGTGGCTCACAACCATCTATGGTGTGATCTGATGCCCTCTTCTGGTGTGTCTGAAGGCAGCTACAGTGTACAAATACATAAAATAAATAAATAAATCTTCAAAAAAATCAAGGTCTTCTGGCTGTTTGGAAGCCTGAAGTGTGTGTTATCAACAGTGTCACTGCACTGAGAGGCCAAACATGTATCTTCCAGGTTCATCATACAAAGAGCCTGCTGTCTCCTCCTGGGATGTATCAGTGACACGCAGAGGTTTCTACTTATTTTTAAGTATTATTCTATTTGTTTGTTGACGTTGCCCAGAGCTTGTGTTTTAACTTTGTTACACCTGTTTTCAAGTGCTTGGTAAAGTCACCCTTCCTCTCTGGAGAAAATGACAGAAAGCTGTGGAATCGTCCTCTGCATGTGAGAACACAAGTAGTTCTCAGAAAAAAAAATGTGGCCACACACAGGTAACTTTTTCATGAGGTGACTTGGTGACATCATAAGATAGGACCTACTCCACCCATCTGGGATGAGCTTGATTGAGGCCGCTCTTTTGGTGCCTGTAATTACAGGACAAGGATGAACTTGCATCTATGAAAGCAAACTTTGTCCAGGTCTCAAAGACTCACTTTGCTTTTCCAAATTACCTCACCTGGGAGAGCATATTAGCAGTCATGGGATGTCTCTGGAAAGATACATAGAAGACCTGGTGGTGACATTGTTTCGTCTGGGGTGAGGGCATAACCATGCCAGGGCACCTAAAAGGCTGGTTTCTCCTGGCATATATTAGTATGCCTTTGAACCGTGCAGAATGTGAAAGTTCATATGGTATGCACATTTTACTTTCTTAAAACTAGTCACCTACTATCTACCCATGTATCCAGCTAATTAACTAGTAAGATAAAGCAATAAAGACAGAAGAGCCAAACAGCTGGAGACACCAGTCTTCTGGGTTGATACTCAGTTAACTTTATTTTTAATATTTTTTTCTCTTCACAGATAATGAGTCCCTAAGCAAGCATTTTGCTGTTCTTGCACAGAATATGCCAGGCACACTTTTAATGAAAGTTCTCTGCAAAAATTATTAATATCCGATGCTTGGCTAAATCATGTTCCATTATCTGCACACATGCCTTACTTCATGGTCATTTTATTATTATTTATTTTATTTTTTTTTAATTTACATTCCAAATCATTTCCCCTTTCCCGTTTCCTCCCTCCCCGAAAGTCCCATAAGCCCCCTTCCCTCCCTCTTTTCTCCATTCAATCCCCTCTCGTTTCTCTGTCCTGGCGTTCCCCTACATCCAGTCTTTCCAGGACCAGGGGTCTCTCCTTCCATCTTCTTAGAAATCTATTGATATGCGAATTGTGTCTAGGGTATTCCGAGATTCTGGGTCAACATCCCCTTATCAGTGACTGCACACCATGTGTGTTCTTTTGTGATTGGGTTACCTCACTAAGGATGATATTTTCAAGATCTGACCATTTGCCTAGGAATTAGGGAAATGCAAATCAAAACAACCCTGAGATTCCATCTCACACCAGTCAGGATGGCTAAGATCAAAAACACAGGAGATAGCAGTTGTTGGCGAGGATGTGGAGAAAGAGGAACACTCCTCCACTGCTGGTGGAATTGCAAGCTGGTACAACCACTCTGGAAAGCAGTCTGGCGGTTCCTCAGAAAACTGGGCATGACACTCCCGGAGGATCCGGCTATACCACTCCTGGGCATATACCCAGAGGCTTTACCTGCATGCAATAAGGACACATGCTCCACTATGTTCATAGCAGCCTTATTTATAATAGCCAGAAGCTGGATAGAACCCAGATGTCCCTCAACGGAGGAATGGATTCAGAAGATGTGGTATATCTACACAATGGAATACTACTCTGCAATTAAAAACAATGAATTCATGGTCATTTTAAGCCTGCATTTACACACCACTTTCTTCACAGGACCTGCCATGACCAAGCTATATAAATTGCAAACTTACACTTCAGAATTTCATCTCTATTTTATGCTCATGAAATCTGGTCTTTGAATGTTGGTCCATGTGTGTAGAGCACCCTTACTATCTGAAGCTGAGCCCACAGGAACAAGGGCGTGCTTGTTTGCACATTTTATTCTCTTCTTTCCCCCCACACCTAAGCACAGCCAAGAATAATTGCCTGCCGACAAAAACTAGAGAGGGAATTTCTGTTTTGCCTTTAAGTTCACTATGCTCCATTAACATTTTTAACAGGCAAGACAGCCTCATCTCTCTCTCTCTAGCCTGTCAATAGTGACTGACTCTTCATTTCATTTCAAAAAAATCTTCAATAGAGATTTTAAAAATAAATTCAAGAATCTATTTTCTACAGATGACCAAGGAGTACAAGAAGAAGAATGCTCAACATTACTAGTGACCAGAGAAATGTAAATAAAAAGCTACAGTGAGAATAGCTGCTATTAAAATGAGAATTGGTATGGATGTGCAGAAAGGGAAGCCTTTGTGAACTTTCACTGGAGATGTAAACCATTTAAGTGCTATAAAAAGTTGTCTGGAGATCTTGCTGTATGATCGGACAATCTGACTCCTGTGGACACATCTAGTGTAGCTTGCATGTGAAATTTGCTCTGGCCCTCCTATATTGGAACACTTGGCCCCCAGATGGTGGCACTGTGTGGGAAGGTTGTGGGATCTTCAGGAGGTAAAGTCACACTGGAAGAGCTGAGTTCCTGGGAGGCTTGATAGGTCAACCCCTGTGGTGGTCTGGATAGGTACGGCCTATATAGAGTCATAGGTTTGAATGTTTGGCCCATAAGGAGTGGCACTATTAGGAGGTGTGGCCTTATTGGAAGAAGTATGTCACTGTGGGGGTGGGTTTAGAGGTCTCAGAAGCTCAAGTCAGTTCTCTCCCTGTTGCCTGCTGGTCAAGATGGAGAACTCTCAGATCCTTCTCTAGCACCTTCATGTTGCTATGTTTCCTGCCATGATGATACATCTCTGAACTGTAAGCCGGCCTCAGTGAAATATTTTATCTTTATAAGAGTTGTCATGGTCATGGAATCTCTTCATGGCAATAGAACCCCTAATTAAGACACCACACTTCTGGTTCACTCGTTTTCCTGAGTACAAATATATTTTAACAGGCCAGCCTCCTGCTTCTGACACCAAGCCTTCTCTATTTATTGCCTTATCTCACTTTCTGTGATGAACCGTAGTCTCTGGGACTGTGTCGTGTAACATTTTCCTCCTAAATGGAAACATTACATACTGCAAGAAAGCTTCTTGAGCCGGGCACATGCCTTTAATCCCAGCACTTGGGAGGCAGAGGCGGGAGGGTTTCTGAGTTCGAGGCCAGCTTGGTCTACAGAGTGAGTTCCAGGCTTCTCTCTATCTCTCGAGAAAAAAAAAAAGCTCCCTGAGCAGGAAGACAAGGAGCTCAAAACTGCTTCAGGAAGTCCCTGAAACTGTTCAGATTCACCGTGTCTCCATATGAAGAATGTGGTTCTTTCTTGCTGGAATCCAGAATTGCAATTTGTCTTGGACAACAATCCACCGGAAGGAGTGAATCCTAAGTAACCTTAAGCTGTGTCCATTTCCACTTGGACCCCTCAGCCACTACTGTGACACAAGCCCATCTGAGTTGTCCCGGGCCCTTTTTCCTTATCCATCAAATGGATGTCCCCAAGCTAGAGCAGCTGTGATCAGCTTGCAGAATTTCATTGAGAAGCATGGCCTCCCTACTGAGCCCAAACCCATGCTCCCCACATAAGTGAGGACTAAAGGGCTGCTGCGTGAAGTCCCAAGTTCATTGTAGCAGCTGCTTATACTGTAGCAATGTGTGAGTATAGCCCATGTCTTTTGGATCTGTTGTATTGCTTCCTTCTCTCATTGCTGCTGCAACAAGATATCAGAGGAGAGCAGCTTAAGGAAAGGGATTGGGGAGAAGGCATAGAAATGAGACTGTGGTAGCTGCTCCATTGAATTGTGTCCATTCAAGCTTTCCAGAGAAATGGCAGCAGATGCTCAGTTCATTGTTTCTTTTGTATTTACTCTGGTACCAAAGCCCCTGGGTGGTTCTGCCCACATTCAGGATGAGTCTTCTCTCCTCCATTAAAGCCTCAGAGAAATGTCCTCATGGGTACACTCAGCTGTGTCCTCTAAGATATTCTAAAGCCCTTCAAGCTGACAATGAAGATTAACCACCACACTCTGCATAAGATGTAATGTCGCAGTGACATGCCGAGGGATGGAACCTTCTCTTCAGCTGACTGTGCTCCATAACTTTACCCAAGTGCTGGGAATAACTCTTGGTGGGCATGACCTGGAGAAGTGCTTTCCAGAACTTGTGTGGGTGTGGGGGAGGATAAGGAATGCTGCCAGTTTCTGCTTCCTGCATCTTTGTTGCCTTCAACAGTCAGCCAGGTGGTACAGCTGCACCCTTTGAACAAACGATGTTATATCCTGGGCATTAGCCTAAATAGTACCACACACACACACACACACACACACACACACACACACACACACACACACACACACGAAGCCTCAGCTGCTATTTGTTGTGCTTCTTGCTATTCTTGGCTCTGTTGGAATGCCTGAGGGTGGCATAGATTTCTGCACACCAAACACTTTTTTTTTCCAGTATATGAAGATAGAAGCTTGATCAATGTAGCCATTAATGATGATGGTTGTGTATTTGGGAAGTATGCCTGGATCAATTTTTTGACATTTTGATCTTGACTTTTTTTTTCACAGTAAGAATTGTGCAACTAAATTAACTATACAGAATTGTATGGCAAAATATTATATATAGTATGTTCTTCCAGGGAGAAGTTTAAACTCTGCCCATACTACTACATACTTGTACATTATTTATAAGCACAGATATCTCCTTACTGCTTTGAATAGTAGTATTCATATCAATATAGTGGAGATAAGTCTCATGAATTAAAAAATAGATTGGATCAGATTTGCAATGAGTATTGAAAAATGTCCTCTATAGACTTACGTATTTGAATGCTTAGTGGTCCCCAGTTCATGTCACAAGGGAGTTTGGAAACTGTGGGAGGTAGAGCTGTGCTGGGAGGAGCCTCACCCCACTTCCTGTTCTCATTCTCTTCCTGTGTGAATATACATGTGCTCTCTCTCCTTCCTACTCCTATCACATGATTTCACTACCTCTACAAACTTGATCCCTCCAGAGCCATAAACCAAAATGAACTCCTTTTTTCTTCCCAGTTGCTTTTAAGCATACTGTTTTTTTAACACAGCAAATAGAAGATAACTAAAACATTACCTTGCATGCTAAGTGATGAGTGATTGACTGCTAATGAGCGGTGATTGATTCCGCATGCATTTTCTGGAACAATTGAACACTGCTATTCTTTAGCACATGCTACTGATGATTTTGATACAACTTAGGGACTTCTGAATTTGGTTTAAAACCTTCAGGTAAAAAAGTTAGAAAATATGAACCCAATTTATAGCTTCTGGAAAAAGCATTGTATTTCTAGTACACTTAAAATAATGGGAAAAATGTCCATTTATTGACTTCGTTGACCAAAACTATGAGTATGGCAAAGAAACAAAGGAAGAAAAAAATCTTATACATGGCCCTGCCACAAGGTTTGCAATTTAACAGGATGCAAGCACAGTCAGCTTTGAGAGTCCTTACAAAGAAAATACAAACAAATAATACATGCAAAGTCTTGTTCTAGATTCTGGTTATAAATTAAACACTTGAGGAGCTTTTCAACATCATCAATGTAAGACTTTATCGCAAAGTTTCTACTTTACCCAGGCTAAGTTAATAGAAGTTAGCCGTTAAGTATTTGAAAGCTCACAAGTGAGACCAATGCATGGTGTTAGACTTTTGAGTATATGACACTTTAAGTTGTCTCAATTCTAAAGGGATGCTAAAATGAATACAGCAAGTAATTTCATATTCTTTAAGATGATGTTCATGGAGAAGTGGAGCTTTAAAATCAGATACTGAAGGAAAGAGGCATAGGTTTACATGGAAGAGTGTGTTTATTTTAAAACTCATTTTATGATTGGGATTTCTTCAAGAATTGTCATTCCTCCCAGTAAAATGCAGATTAATTAATTTCTGAGATGTTCATCTTTAATTAAATGGTATTAGTAGTGTTTTTACTTGATATTCATCCAAACTCTCTCTCTCTCTTTCTCCTTTTCCTTCTGTAAAAATTATGACTTTACTTATTCATGTACTGAACCAGCCCACAAAGATTTGAAAACTGAATTTGTATCCATCAACAAAGCCAGAGGCAGATTGAAATTAGCCATGATGGAAATGTTTGCACCAAAGAAACTGGCAGATGCTGAACGCTGGCCTCTCTATCACACAGGTAATTCTTAAACGCTTATCTACTATCTCACAATTTGTTTCACTGGAAAAAATGTATTATGATACACACATTGTCCTATTCAGTAATTTATATTAGGTATTTTGAAATTATAAATTTCAACTTTCAAGTACCTATTATTCCGATAGAAATTAAACATATTTTACAAGAATATGGGCTGGAAAGGTTGGTCAGTGGGATAAGTACTAGCTGCAGAATCTTAAGAAACTGACTTTATATCCCTCAAACTCATGAAAATCCATACAGTGCCCGTGGCTGTCTGTAATTCTGGTGTGAAAGGTAGAGACTAGGAATCCTCAGATCCCCCTGACTACCTAGACAACAGAACAGATGAACTCTGAATTCTGTGAAAGACTCTACCTCAGTAAAGGAAGAGGAGAGAGATAGGAGACACCCAAAGGTAACTTCAGGCCTTCACAGGCATGTGAACACATGCATCCGCAGCACATATAATCGAGGATGCAAACACACATGTGCATATGCAGGTACAGACATCCATACATAGGCAAAGGTAAGACTGTGTCGTCTCTGTTTTTGTTTCTTTCTTTTTACACACCCCCTTTCATTTTGTCCTCAACTACTTGACCCAATGTACTCACATCCGGGCCTCATACTGGGAGGACTTCTGTTGGCTTGGGAATTGTTTTTATCTATTCTCCTGCCTGTCTTCATACCACTTCATAACACAGGCTTCAGTTAATTTAAGCTCCACAGAAGTTTCTTCTCTGTTGGATGAGAAAAGATAACCAACAAAATAAATTAGGAGTCTTGTGACTGATCCTAGTTTTTGTAACTCAAGGGAACCCAAATGAAGCAAGCTAACATCATTTTGCCAAGGAAAACATTTTCAACCATTTCAATTACTGTTTTAATTGGCTGAGCCTGGCTGCCAGATTATCCTCTAATCTCCACAAGAATGTTATTTGGACAAAGCTGAAATACGCTCTGCATGGAAGCCACCTCCATCCCTTTAGCAAATTCTGGTTAAATCAACTTTCTCTCAGCATACTAGAATCAATTGGCAGTTCCTGAATGATCTTAACTTGGAGCTTATCAAAGCCTAAGTCACTGTAAGTGTGCTATTGGAAAGTCTAAAAACTGCAATGTACTTGAATCTGACATAAAACAGTATTGATTTTGGAATCCCAATATAATAAATATCTCATGTATGCTAATGTGTGTATGTGTGTGTGTGTGTATGCATGCATACTATGTGTATGAACATGACTTTGTATGTGCATGCATGGAAGAGTGTGCATGCATGAGTATCTGTCAACACAGCAATTAAGTATAGAGAATGACTGAAATTATTTGGATGGACTCATAAAATCCCCTGTGGATATGGGTTATATTTTATTATGATTACTGTGGGAAATGGCACCGGCTGCTTATCAGACTGTAGATTAAAGGAAAGGAAAAAAATTCCATTTGTTTTAATTAAATATGAATTGATATTAAAAATAGATGGTTTTTCAGATGTCTAGTTTTTTGATGTGTTCTCATCTACTTGGGATAAAAAGGTACTTTCTATATCCTTAACAAAAGTAGTCTGATTCTACTGAAATACTCCAGAAAATACATTAAGAAATGTGTGGATATGATAAAGAATTATTACCACCATAGATTTGCCTCTTCCTTAAATGCAAATTGCTTGGCACAATAAAGGAAATTATAAAATTTAACCTACTATCCTCAAAGTACCCTAGCATCTGCTTCAAATGTTGGGATGAAGCTCACCATGAAGAGACACACCTTTAAAAATCCACAAGAATGCTCCTAAGATGACCTCTATATTATATGTAAGCTATCATTGAGAATCTTGTTTCTCAAAGACCTGCCAGGAAGCAGCAGCTGCAGCAGCAACCCCTGAGAAGGCTCAACAGATGTAAAACCTCAGGACCTATTCAAGTATACTGGATTGAAATTTGTATCATAAGAAGATCATATTTAATAATGTAGACAGTAACATCTGAGAAGCTTATGTGTAACAGTCTTGAATCTCTGTCTAGGAGTGAAAGTTGAGGATGAGTTTATTCAGGGTCTATGTCAAGAATTCTATGCAAATGACAACATTTTCTGGAGAATCTATCAACAGCTCAAAGTTAAAGACAGAACTGGACTCCCTTTGTGGTAGTTCAGCAACTGGTTAAAAAACGTCTTCCATTTATTTATTTATTTTTAAGTTTCTGTGTTTCTATTATTAAATGCACAGCATTCACAATCCCTCTTCTAAGCACTTCAGAATTCTAGTGATCGTGCAGGATCCTGTAGTTGTAGTTAATGATGTACCCACTTAAGGTGTCATTTCTGTGCCAATCTACTCAGTGATGTCATAATGTTTAAGGCCGTACACAATGAAGTGACTGAAGATGGGGTCCAATGCCTTTTCTGATCATTTTTGTAGAGGGATCTATATCAGAGAAACAGTAGCTTAAAAGGCACCTTGTACATTATTTATTTCTAGAATCATAGCCACAAACAAACCATATCTGTAATTTCAGACATTGTAGTGCACATCTGTGACCCTCACAATGAGAAGGCTGGGGCAGAAAGATTGTGAGTTTCAGGCCAGCCTGTGCTATGCAGTAAGATCTTTTCTAAAGGATCATGCACACTTAAACCAAGAAAACCCACAGATGTAATGAATCTTTACATCTGAAGTCACTGATAGAGAGGATAGGAAGATGGAAGGTATATAAATGGTGTGTGTGTGTGTGTGTGTGTGTGTGTGTGTGTGTGTGTGTGTGTGTGTGTGTGTTACACAGAGGAAAAAATACAGAAGTACAATTCTCTACATAAGAAGGATCTTTAAACAGTACCTAAGTTAGATCTTTAAGTAGTAGTAATTAATTTGGGGTTCATTAACAGATAGTACTAATCTGACTACAAATAAACTTATCTAAGCATACCAAATCATTCTAAGTGCCAGATGATTGAGACTGATTTGTTGAATAAAGAATTCTCAAAGTTGGAGAACTCTGCACCACTTTGGTGCCACACTACAATTCCTAAGAAGCTATTGCAAATTTCTACAATACACAGAGCTATTCTGAATCTAATTTCCTTCCCCTTCATAATTAACTGTCCGCACAACTTGGAAAGCAATGGAAGCCACCATGGAAATCTTCCTCAAGTCAGTTCTCTGCTTTCCCATTCCTCAGCTCTCCAGAGCCAAAGGCGTTTGCTTGAGCACAGCTTTCCATTACCTTCCAACATTCTAGCCCATCCTCAAAGAAAAAAAGGGCCCCTCTTAAGCCCCAGGAATCAGAGGAGTTAGTAATGTAGCTGTTAAGTACTCAGAGCTCTGGCAACAGTGAGACCAGACTTTGTGTTACAGCTTATAACTCCATGGCTTTGGCAAATGGTTCTGGAAAATTTCTTTATCTACCCATGTGTGTAGTTTGAGAAGTGCCATGGGGATGTAATTTGAGTGTGGGTGATGCTTTCAGTAAGTGCTGAATCTTTCTCCTACTCTACCTCCATGTTTCCTCTTCTCCAGTCTTCCATCCTGCTCACTGCCCTGCCTTTCTCAGACCCCTGACCTTTCTTTGTTCTCAACACCACAGCCCTGTCCCTGTCCTGTGTTGAGATTCTAGGGCTGGCTTATCATTCAATGTCAGAGCACTAGCCTAGCATGTCTAAGGTGCTCTGCTCTATTTCTAACACTCGTCCTTACAAAAGGAAGGTGGAGATTAAAGTCCAATCAGTCAACATGGATGATGGATTTGAGACGTGGGAACACTGAAGGGTAGAGCCTTGTTGAGTGGGATTCTTGCCCTTATAAAAGAGAAACTAGGGAAACTCTGCTTGACCACCATATGAGGACCTGGCAAGAAGGAGGCCATCCATGAGATGAGGAGTTGGCTCTCACCCGTTACTCAAAGCATGACTCTTTAATCTTGACTTCCCACCTTTTGAATTGCAAGAAATGAATCTATTTTGTTGTAATCTCCCCCAGGCTGATACTTGCCATAGCAGCTCAATGTACTAATGTATTAAGGTCCAACATTCTCTTATTGTTCGATTACTGGGTAGAAGAAAGGAGGGCAAATCTTAACAACAAAATGGGAAGAATGTGAGCGTGGCTGCCACAGTTTATTGCTGTTAGGAGTGAACTTATTTTTCCACCCTTCATCTATTTATGAAATCATGTCAGATGTGATTAGTCATGTGGCTTTTAGCTACATAAGGTTTTTCATTAGAACAACTTCTCTGGATTATAAGGGAGAAACTAAATGCCATTTTGTAAACACTGAATCTTCTGGCTTTTCCCAGATAAACAATAGGAAACACACACACACACACACACACACACACACACACACACACACACACACACACACGGGAGGGTGGAGAGAGAGAGAGAGAGAGAGAGAGAGAGAGAGAGAGAGAGAGAGAGAGAGAGAGAGAGAGAGAATTGGAGGATGATAATTAATACTTTATATCTAGATCCCATCTACTTCATGCTTTATTGAACATGACATGGTAATCAGTATAGGAATTCCAAAGAAAATTTCACATTCTGTGAAAGCAGTGCCCTCATGGCAGGAAATGATTATGGTCAGCTAAGTAGGAGAAGAGTCATTTCAGAATTAGCTGACTTCAGTAGATTAATTTTGCATCTAGCTAATAAGGATCATCCAAAAATGATCCTGGCAGTGCACAGCAGAGTTTGACAGGTTTTTAAATGAGCAATGCCTGGCAGCCTTTCCTCAGTGCCTGCGGTATGACATGTTACAGGTTAAGAGTCTGTAGAAAAAGAAGAGCTGAGACTCCTTGGTAGTTTGCAAAATGCCGCAAGCATCCATGGTCTGAAATAGTCAAAGAGGAAAATGGTTTCCTGGGAAGTTCTTAGGTTGTGAGAAATTGTTGGGTCATGAGCCATGATGACACGCTTCAGTTGGAGCTGCTTCTAAGAGTTGCAGGGCACATGTATAAATCCCTTCCTGTTCCCACATGTCCTCAGTACATGTGGAACAGGTAAGAGTGGGGCGACAGGGGGATCTTCTCAACTGAACCCTCTCTACTGCTGTGTGAGGAATGTGAAGGGAAGACTGTAGTGCCTTGTTCATCAACGCCAGTTAATGTCACACATGAGGACTGAGAAAACCTTACTGAGGAATAGGGGAATGCATAAAAAGTCAGGCTGGTGTTCATAAGGCTGTGTAGTTATACTACTTCAAGCATTGAATGGAAAAAATACGATTTCAGCCCCTGCCCCCGTCATAAACCCAATGCTCACTTACTTATCCTATATTACTTCTTATAATTCTGTAAACATGAACACTGAAGTTTGGACCCCCAGCACCCATGTAAAAGTCCAGTGTAGTAGCACACATCCATGACCTCAGAGCTGAAGAATGAGGTGAGAGGGCATGGGAGGCTTGCTGTTAGGAAATCTGTCTGAAAGTAAGATAGCCTGTCCCACAAAACTAAGGTGTAAAGTGATGGGACATACTGGAAATTGCCCTTTGACCTCTGTGTCTGCACACTCACATACACAAACAAACGTAGGATTTCATATGCAATCTAAACTAGGCTCGTTTCCTTCCATCTACCTTTATTCTATATTTCTATCACAGTCACAGCCCAAAACTACCACATCTCCATTTGCACTTCTTTGTGACAACTGGAAAAGCTGCTTGAAATACCCAGATGGAAAACAACTCTGGTATCTAGCTTCTAGTACTCCATTTTCCCAGCTCACTTCACGTTCCCACTTGTCTATGTCATTGTCATTAATGTGTGCAAGAAAAGGCATGGGCTGTACTCTAAATATGTGTGGAAATCTGGGAGTATCTCTCACCTCTTTATTCATCAGGTTTGTCTGTGAAAGAGGACTTTGCAGGTCTATAATTTCATTTCTTAACTTGGCGTTTGTTGTGCACAAAGAAAAGCCCAGAACTAGTCAAAATGCAATAGGCATATTCTAGAGTCTGATAATATGAAGGCTAGACAAAGAAACTGTTGTGCTTGTAAATTGAACCCAGTATCACAACAGTTATGCCACACTGTTATGCAACAGTGTCCCTGGAACTCACAGTGAGAAAGGCAAGGTAGCAGAAGGCCCCAAGGATGGCACTACTTGGTCTACTAAAATTATTCTAATGAGATCATCTTGGAAGTTTGTATTATATCAAATTAAATATTTGAGGAAGGTAATCAAAATCATTGTATTAACCTGACTTATTGACTGTTAGTTTTCAGAAGACCATTTCAACATCAGCATGTTTAATTTGTAACCATAAGTAGAGCGTGGAGTTCTTTTGCAGATATTAACTTGTGTGATGGTCACTGCTAATAATGTATACTACGTTTCCATCCAACATGAACAATATGCACTGTTTCCTAATACAAAATTCTAAGCTTTGAAACACTGTCATTTTCTTCCAAGTGCTGTCTAAACTCATGCACATGAAGAGTAGTTAAAACCACGATGATATTACACAAAAGATACTTATTTTTAAAAAGAACTAAGAAATGCAAGTTTTAGTAAGGTGTGCATTTTCATATTCAACTTAAAATGTCCATGACAAATTAGAGCTTGGTTTAATGTCTGTTTTGGGAAGAAAAAAATATGAAACCAAAAAAAAAACAAATGAATAAACAACAACAACAAAAAAAAAAAACCCCACTGTACTGAAGCAAGGATGATTTAAATGACAGATGAAGCCAGACTGTTATCTCATGCAACATGACTTCAGCCCAACATTTAAATTGCAAGGAAAATGAGACTAAATTCAGTAAATATTGTTGTTTCCTGTCAAAGCCATTCTATGCTATTATAAAGCATCAGACTTACAATCTACTGAAAAGAGTGTACATATTCCACTGGTAAGGAGTATAGCCTCTCATAAGGACACAGACTCTGGCCTTAGGCAGACTAAAATTATGGTTTTGTTATTTAATAGCTGTGTGCATTCACTGGGTGACTATTTTTAAGTTTTCACTTCTTCTTAGAAAATTTCATACGTGTATACAATGCATGTTGGACATATCCATCCCTCACCTTCTCTCTCAAGTCCTCCAAAGAACCCTCATCACATCCAAACTTCATGTCCTCCTTCCTAATGTTTTATTTATTCTTAAATCACATTTTGTTAGTTCTTTGAGTGTTTTGTAAAAGGTATTTGGATCATATTCACCCAACTCTTCTACCTAACTCCTCCCCAGTCCACTCCCACATCCCTACCCAAACTTTATGTCATCTTTGGTTTTATTTTTAAACAATAACCCACAGAATCCAATTTCTGCTACACATAGACTCCTGAGTGTTTATGATAACTTGACACAATCTAGAATCATCTAAGAGGGAAGAACTCCAACTGAGAAAATTTGATCATAAGATCAGGCTCTAGCCAAGCCTGAAGGACATTTTCTTAGTGATTGACAACAGAGGGCCCAGCTCATTGTGGGTGGTGCTATCCCTGGTCTGGTGGTCCCGGGTGCTACAAGAATGTGGGCTGAACAAACCATGATGAGCCATTGAGTAAACTTCATTCCTCCATTGCTTCTGCATAGCTCCTGTCTACAGGTTCCCACTATGATGCCTTTGATGATGAACTGTGATATGGAAAACTACCTGAGATAACCCTTTCCACCATGCTACTTGTGGTGTTTCATTACAGCAATAGAAAACATAACTAAGACAGATATGGTTTACTGGAGTGTGATTAGCCTACTAGGGACCAGATCTTAAAGAAAGAAAGAAAGAAAGAGAGAGAGAGAGAGAGAGAGAGAGAGAGAGAGAGAGAGAGAGAGAGAGAGAGAGAAGAAAGAAGAGCAGAGCAGAGCAGAGCAGAGAAGAGAAGAGAAGAGAAGAGAAGAGAAGAGAAGAGAAGAGAAGAGAAGAGAAGAGGACTGTCTTCTCAGAAGCTGGCAACTGTCCATTAGTAGCTTCCCAGTTAGGATTTGGGGGCCCACGATCTTCTTCCTCTATAGCAAGAAGTTGAATGACTTGGCCCTGTATGGGCAACCACAGCTACTGTGAGTTCATGAAACCATCAATCTATAGTATTCAGTAGACACTCTTTCTCTCTGGCCCTGCCTGACTCTGGCTTGTAAAGATTTCTGCAAGGGTTAGATTTGGATCTAAAATCACGTCTCCTGATGATTATAGAGGATGTTAAGAAGGACATAAATAACTCCCTTAAAGAAATACAGGTAGAAGCCTTTAAAGAGGAAACTCAAAAATCCCTTAAAGAATTACAGAAAGAGAAGCTCTGCCAGAGCTTGACAAAGACAGAGGCAGAAGTTCACAGCCAACCATTGGATTGAGCTCGGGGGTCCCTGATAGAGGAGTTAAAAAGGGACAGAAAAAGCTGAGGGGATTTGCAGCCACATGGAGGGAGTAACAGGCCACCCCTGCCACCGGAGCTTTCAGTGACAGGATCACCAACCAAAGAATACACATGGAATGACCCATGCCACTGGCCACATACGTGGCAGAGGATAACCTTGTTGGACATCAGTTGGAGGTGAGGCCCTTGGGTCTGAGGGTGTTCAATGCCTCAGAGTAGAGGAAAGCCTGGGCAGAAGGATGGGAGTGGGTTGGTGGGTGGGGGAGCACCCTCATAGAGGCAGAGGGAGGGGAGATGGGATAGGGAGTTTCTGAAGGGGAGACCTGGAAAGGGGAAAACATTTAAAATGTAAATAAAGAAAATTCCAATCAAAAATAAATAAATTAATTGGTTAATTTAAAAAAAACAGAATTACAGGAAAACACGACCAAACAGGGGAAGGAATTGAACAAAAGCATCCAGAATCTAAAAATGGAAATAGAAACAATAAAGAAATCACAAAGGGAGGCAACCCTAGAGACAGAAAACCTAGGAAAGAGATCAGGAGTCATAGATGCAAGCATCACCAACAGAATACAAGAGATAGAAAAGAAAGGTGCAGAAGATACCATAAAAAACATTGGCACAGCAGTCAAAGAAAATGAAAAATGCAAAAAGCTCCTAACCCAAAATATCCAGGAACTCCAGGACATAATTAGAATACCAAACCTAAGGATACTAGGCATAGAAGAGAGTGAAGATTCCCAACTTAAAGGGCCAGTAAATATCTTCAACAAAATTATAGAAATAAACTTCCCTAACCTAAAGAAAAAGATGCCCATAAACATACAAGAAGTCTACAGAACTCCAAATAGATTGGACCAGAAAAGAAATTCCTCCTATCACATAATAGTAAAAATGCCAAATGCCAAATGCAAAAAAAAAAAAGAAAAAAGAAAGAAAGAAAGAAAGATTATTGAAAGCAGTTAGTAACACAAAGGCAGACCTATCAGAATTACACCAGACTTCTCATCAGAGACTATAAAAGCAAGAATATCCTGGGCAGATATCATACAGACACTATGAGAACACAAATGCCAGCCCAGGCTACTATATCCAGCAAAACTCTCAATTGCCATATTGGAGAAACCAAGATATTCCATGACAAAACCAAATTTACACAATATCTTTTCACAAATCCAGCCCTATAAAGTATAATTGATGAAAAACTTCAACACAAGGAGGGAAACTACACCCTAGAAAAAGCAAGAAAGTAATCTTCTTTCAACAAAACCAAAAGAAGGTAGCCACACAAACATAATTCTACTTCTAACCACAAAAATATCAGGAAGCAACAATCACTTTTCCTTAATATCTCTTTATTTTATTTTATTTTATTTTTAAATGGATATTTTCTATATTGACATTTCAAATGTTTTCCCCTTTGAAGGTCTCTCCTTTGGAAACCCCCTATACCCTTTCCCTCCCCCTGCCTTCATGAGGGTACTCCCCCCTCCCCCAATCCAGTCTTCCTGACCTGGCATTCCCCAACACTGGGGCATTGATCACCCTCAGCCCCAAGGGCCTCTGCTCCCACTGATAGCATCAATGGACTCATTTCCCCAATAAAAAGGCATAGACTAACAGATTGAATACGTAACAGGACCCAGCGTTTTGATGCATACTGGAAACACACTTCAGTGACAAAGATATACACTACCTCAGAGTAAAAGGCTGGAAAACAATTTTACAATGGTACCAAGAAACAAGCTGGAGTAGTCATTCTAATATAAAATAAAATTGACTTTCAACCAAAAGTTATCAAAAAAGATAAGGAAAAACACTTCATATTCATCAAAGGAAAAATCTACCAAGATAAACACTCAATTCTGAACATCTATGCTCCAAATGCAAGGGTACCCACATACATAAAAGAAACTTTACTAAAGCTCAAACACAAATTGCACCTCACACAATAATAATGGGAGACTTCAACACCCCACTCTCATCAATGGACAGATCATGGTAACAGAAACTAAACAGAGAGACACAGTGAACCTAACAGAAGTTATAGACCAAATGGACTTAACAGATAGATAGATAGATAGATAGATAGATAGATAGATAGATAGATAGATAGATAGATAGATAGATAGATAGATGATAGATAGAGAAAGAGAGAGAGAACATTTCATCCTCAAATAAAAGAATATACCTTCTTCTCAGCACCTCATGGTACCTTCTCCAAAACTGGCAATACAATCACAAACAGGCCTCAACAGATACAAGAGGACTGAAATAGATCCATGCATCCTATCAGATTACCACAGAATAACACTGGTCTTGAATAACAACAAAAACAACAGAAAGTCCACATACATATGGAAGCTGAACAACTGTTTACTCAATGATAACTTGATCAGGGAGGAAATAAAGAAAGAAATTGAGACTTTTTAGAATTTAATGAAAATGAAAACACAACATACTCAAACTTATGGGACACAACGAAAGCAGTGCTAAGAGGAAAATTCATAACTCTAAGTGCCTCCAAGAAGAAACTGGAGAGAGCATACACTAGCAGCTTGACATCACACCTGAAAGCTCTAGAACAAAAAGAAGCAAATACACCCAAGAGCAGTAGAGCAGTAGACATCAGGAAGTAATCAAACTCAGGGCTGATATCAACCAAGTAAAAACAAAAGGAACTAAACAATGAATCAACAAAATCAGGAGTTGGTTCTTTGAGAAAATCAACAAGATAGATAAACCTTTAGCCATACTATCCAAAGGGCACAGAGACAGTATGGAAATTAACAGAAATGAAAAGGGAGAAATAACAACAGAAACTGAGGAAATTCAAAAAATCATCAGATCCTACTACAAAAGTCAATACTCAACAAAACTGGCAAATCTAGATGAAAAGGACAATTTTCTAAGCAGATACCAGATACCAAAGTTAAATCAGGATCAAATAAACCATCTAAACAGTCCTATAACCCCTAAAGAAATAGAAGCAGTCATTTAAAGTCTCCCAAACAAAAAAGCCCAGGACCAGATGGTTTTAATGTAGATTTCTGTCAGACCTTCAAAGAAGACCTAATACCAATACTCTTCAAACTATTCCACAAAATAGAAACAGAGGGAACACTACCCATTTTGTTCTATAAAGTCACAATTACACTTACACCTAAACCACACAAAGACCCAACATAGAAAGAGAACTTTAGACCAATTTCCCTTATGAATATCAATGCAAATACACTCAACAAAATTCTCACAAACCGAATCCAAGAACACATCAAAATGATCATCCATCATGATCAAGTAGGCTTCATCCCAGGAATGCAGGGATGGTTCAATATATAAAAATCCATCAATGCAATCCACTATATAAACCAACTCAAAGAAAAACCACATAATTATCTCATTAGATGCTGAAAAAGCATTTGACAAAATTCAGCACACCTTTATTGTAAAAGTCTTGGAAAGATCAGGAATTCAAGAACCATACCTAAACATAGTAAAAGCAATATACAGCAAATCAATAGGCAACATCAAACTAATGGATAGAAACTTGATCCCATTAAGATCAGGGACTAGACAAGGCTGCCAACTGTCTCCCTACCTATTCAATATCATGCTTGAAGTCCTAGCCAGAGAAATTAGACAACAAAAGGAGGTAAAGGGGATACAAATTAGAAAGGAAGAAGTCAAAATATCACTATTTGCAGGTGATATACTTAAGTGCCCCCAAAAAATTCCACCAGAGAACTCCTAAAGCTGATAAACAACTTCA
This sequence comes from Tokudaia tokunoshimensis, assembly GCA_036184795.1. NCBI lineage: Eukaryota > Metazoa > Chordata > Mammalia > Rodentia > Muridae > Tokudaia > Tokudaia tokunoshimensis. Next base: position 56,082,990 of record BTHU01000006.1, read on the forward strand.
GCAAAGTGGCTGGATATAAAATTAACTCAAACAAATCAGTAGCCTTCCTATACTCAAAGGATAAAGAGGCAGAGAAAGAAATTCACATTAGTCACAAATGATATAAAATATCTTGGTGTGACTCTAACCAAGCAAGTGAAAGGTCTGTATGACAAGATCTTCAAGTCTCTGAAGAAAGAAACTGACGAAGATCTCAGAAGATGGAAAGATCTCCCATGCTCATGGATTGGCAGGGTTAATATAATAAAAGTGACCATCTTGCCTAAAGCAATCTACAGATTCAATGCAATCCCTATCAAAATGCCAACTCAATTCATAGAGTTAGAAAGAGCAATTTCCAAATTTATCTGGAATAACAAAAAACTCAGGATAGCGAAAATGATTCTTAACAATAAAAGAATTTCTGGCAGAATCACCATCCCTGACCTCAAGCTTTACTATAGAGCAATAGTGATAAAAACTGTATGGTACTGGTACAGAAACAGGCAGGTAGATCAATGGAATAGAATTGAAGACCCAGAAATGAACCCACACACCTATGATCGCTTGATCTTTGACAAAGGAGCTAAAACCATCCAGTGGAAAAAATGATAGCATTTTCAACAGATGGTGCTTGGTTCAACTGGTGGTCAGCATGCAGAAGAATGCAAATCGATCCATTCTTATCTCTTTGTATAAAGTTCAAGTTCAAGTGGATCAAGGACCTACACATTAAACCAGAAACCCTGAAACTAATAGATGAGAAAGTAGGGAATACCTAGAACACATGGACACAGGGAAATTTTTTTCTGACTAGAAAACCAATGGCTTATCCTTTAAAACCAACAATAGACAAATGGGACCTCAAAATTTTGCAAAGCTTCTGTAAGGCAGAGGATACTGTAAATAGGACACAATGGCAACCAACAGATTGGGAAAAGATCTTTACCAATCCTACATCCATTAGCGGGCTAAAATCCAATATATACAAAGAATTCAAGAAATTAAACTCCAGAGAATCAAATAACCCTATTAAAAATGGGGTTCAGAATTTAATGAAGAATTTTCAACTGAGTAATTTCAAATGGCCAAGAAGCACCTAAAGAAATGTTCAAGATCCTTACTCATCAGGGAAATGCAAATCAAAACAAGCCTTGATTCCGTCTCACACCAGTCAGAATGGCTAAGATGAAAAACTCAGGGGACAGTAGATACTGGTGAGGATGTGAAGAAAGAGGAACACTCTTCCCTTGTTGGTGGGATTGCAGGCTGGTACAACCACTCTGGAAGTCAGTATGGAGGTTCCTCACAAAATTGGACAAAGTACTCCTGAGTACCCAGCTATACCACTCCTGGGTATATACCCAAAAGATGCTCCAACATATAACAAGGACTAATGCTCCACTATGTTCACAGCAGCATTATTTATAATAGCCAGAAGCTTTAAAGAACCCATATGTCCTTTAACAGAGGAATGGATACAGAAAATGTGGTATATTTACACAATGGAATATTACTCAGCTATTAAAAACAATGATTTCATAAAATTCTTAGGCAAATGGATAGAACTAGAAAGTATAATCCTGAGTGAGGTAACCCAGTCACAAAAAAACCACCCATGGTATACATTCACTGATAGGTGGATATTAGCTTTAAATCTCAGAATACTCGATACAATTTACAGACCACATGAAGCTGAAGAAGAAGGAAGACCAAAGTGGGGATGCTTCAGTCCTTCTTAAAAAGTGGAACAAAATATTCATGGGTGCAAATATGGAGACAAAGTGAGGAGCAGAGACTGAAAGAAAGGCCACTCAGAGACTGTCCCACCTGGAGGTCCATCCTATATAAAGACACCAAACAGACACTATTTCAGATGCCAGGAAGTGCGTGCTAACAGGAGCCTGATACTGCTGTCTCCTGAGAGGCTCTGCCAGAGCCTGACAATTACAGAGGCAGATGCTCGCAGTTAACCATTGTACTGAACACTGGGTCCCCAATGGAGGAGTTAGAGAAAGGACTGAAGGAGTTGAAGGGGTTTGCAACCCCATAGGAAGGACAACAATATCAACCAACCAGATCGCTCAGAGCTCCCAGGGACTAAACCACCAACCAAAGAGTACACATGGAGGGACCCATGACTCCAACCACATATGTAGCAGAAGATGACCTTGTTGGGCATCAGAGGGAGAAGAGAACCTTGGTCCTGTGAAGGCTCAATGCCAGGGTGGGGGAGCACCCTCATAGAAGCATGGGGAAGAGGAATGGGATAGGGGGTTTCTGGAGGGGGAAACCTCAAAAGGCAATAACATTTGAAATGTAAATAAATAAAATATCCAATGAAAAAACACAATGCATTATGCTTCAAAATAAAATCCTGTTCGTATTGCCATTCATCCACATTGAGCCAGCCCTGCTATAGCAAGAGAAAGATAATAGAAGAGTCCTCTATCTGGTTGGAAACTGAACCACCATTTCTAAATGCTGCAGGGATATAAGGAGACTTCTTAAGAAAAAGAAAACATTAACTGAGTAGAACTAAATTAAAGCTATACTATATAAAATGTGTACAACACATTTTCCCCCCTAGGCAGGAAATATAATGCTAAATGCTTATACTCTGATAGCAGAAACAAACAGAACTCAAAGCTTGATACCTAGAAAAAGAAGAAAAATATAAACTCAAAACAACTAGAAAAATAATGGTAAGCACGGAAATCAGTAAAATTTAAAAGAGAAAAACACAAGTCAGAAGGCTGATTTTCAGAAATGTTCAATAAAATGATTAGCAATTTGGTTGACAGATTCTTAAAACAGCAAGCCTACACATATTACTGATACTCGACATGAAACAGACTTACACAGGTCAAAAGACTCAAAGTGGAATGTTATAGACACAGCTACACTCATCAGTGCGGTAACTAAGAAATAATATGCCACAGACATCTATACAGGTTGGAATAGATGCCAGATTCTAAAAGCAATAATGACTGAATTCATAATTTATGAATCATGAAAGCAAATATGTAATAAATTACCATCATGTGTGTGTACTCTTTTCCAGTTAATTTTATGAAGCTAACACTATCCAGATACTGTGGGGTGGATGTGGAGGGGACAGGGTGAACGAGAGAAAATGCAGACAAATATCTCTCATGAATATAGATGGAAATCTCCTTTACAAAGTACTAACAAATAGAATTCAGCAAGATATAAAAGGAATTATGCACCGTGACTGGGCAGGGTCTATTTCGGAGATGCAATTCTAATTCAATATTAGAAAACGCATGAGGACAATCTGCCATATGAAGAGCCTGCAAATGAGCAGTCACAGGATATCACTGGAAGCCGAAATGGCCGATGCCAAAAACTTAACACTCAGACAAAATCAAATCTCTCTTAAATCTAGGACAGGACGGGACCCTCCTCGCTCTAAACAGCATCACAGCTAACATTGTGCATAGTGCCAGAAGACTGAATTCTGACCATTAACATCAGACATATGCTAAGTATACGTGCTCTCACAAGTCTTACTCCAATAATGCTGAAAGTCCTTGTTAGTAAATGTGAAAAGAAATGGAAAGAAAAGTCATATAGATCCTACGGAAAAATAAAATTATATTTGTACACGACAGGATTACTAATATGTAGTATCACAGTGAATCCATAAAAACCTGCTAGGTTAAGGCAGGTGCTTATATGTGTAGCACCCAAGAGTCTCAGGAAGGGAGAGTTTGCATCCCAGCTTATCCTGGGCTACATACACAAAGAGTTTAAAGCTAGTCTGGATTCTGTAATAAAACCCTGTCTTTAAGAAATGTGATAATTGCTGAGCTGTAGTTAAATGATACTGAATGTTCAGTTGAAAACATTTTTATAAGTTCTAGACATATTAAGAGGTGGGTGGCATTTCCTTTCAGTTGATATATACTCAGTAAACATTAACACTAATTAGAAATGATTATTTGGAAGGAAGGTTGACTCAAAATATAAAAATATAAAAAATCTTGTCCTGGGAAGATAACCCAGCTAATAAACAGCTAACATGCTGCAAACATGCGACTTGAGAGCAGAGCCCCTAAATTCAAATAAAGAACGAGGCATGATGACATACACCTATAACCCAGCATTGATGGGGAATTAACAGGCAGACCTGTGAAGTTCATGGGCCATTCAGTCTACACAAATCCATAAGGTTCAGTGTGAGAGACTCTGCCCCTCAAAATAAAGTCAGAGAGCAAACAATTGAGGAAGACATATGACAATCAACTGACATCTCTACAAACACAGACTCCCACGTACACATGTCTTTACTAAAAACACACACCACAGGGGAAGATACATGACAACCATCTGGAGCCTCAACAAACACAGACATCCACATACACATGTCTGTACTAAGAGCATACACCACAGACACATGATACAAAACACACATAACATTCATCAATATCTGTGACTTCCATATCCTTTGACACAGTTGTGCCCATTATAGAAATTGAGGCAGCAAAAATTGTGCACAAAGATAATCAAGTGTATTCATAGTATTCATAATAATGCATAAATAGAAATAATGATAGAATTCTGGTAACCTTAAGTCACTTAAGAAATAACTCATGTTCAAATAAACAAACCTGACGGATATTCACAATCTTTCATTAAGTAAGAAAAACAGTTTATAGAGTGTTATGTATAGTGTTGTGTCCTATGTCCTAATTTCAGCATTATATCAGGAAATACAGCAGTATCAATGCTTTATAGACTGTGATGTAAGTTAGATCACAGAAGAGACAGCTCAGTGTGGATTCCTGAGTTTTGACATGAGGAGGATTTGCCTTTCCTGCTTATTACACACACCTCTCCATTATACCACAGTGAAGTCTCAACAACCACATCCACGTTTGTAATATTCTAATGAAAATTAAAAGGCATTGGGGTAGATACGTTGCATTTATCATAAAGAACACAGAAAAGTGTTTTGTCAAGATTGAGCTTGTTAAAATCTTTTTCAGTAATTTTCCTTTTACTAGTATCTGTTAGACCCATAGCTATGAGGACAATTGCACAGATAAATGTAATGTCTCCTGGTCAAAGATTTCTAAATACCTCAAGTTGCTTTCATAGAGTGCACAAATATATCTTGACGTAAATCTTTTATTCTTTAATTAATCAGATGACAAAACAGAAAAGTTTGCTCCAGAGTCTTGCTTTAGGAAAACCCAGCCATGATTCTCCTTTCTGTATACCTAACCCTACCAGAGCACACAAGGCCCTAGGGGTTCCAAGTGTGGCCAATGTAAGTGGTGTGGATGTTTGGGTTTCTCTTTGTTATTGTGGCCAGAGAGCTTGAGTGGTTCATTTAGAAGGATGCTCTAGTGGAAATCCTCTATCCTATAGTTTACATCTAACAACTATAAATTTGATTCATACTTTATGAAACCAATTGGTACAAGAAACTGAAGGCAGAATACCTCAAATGTTACTTTGTGACTACAGAGGGGGTTGTTATGGTTTTGAAGACCCTAGTGTAATGATGCCTCACTGTAGTAATAAAAGGTCTCTTGGACTGTTCATGGATAAGACTATTGCTAAACCTCTCAATCGTAAAGCCAGTATTCAGTAGCAGTCAAATTACAAAATTAGGTTTACATTCAAAGAATGGCAGGAATAGAAGAGATTTGTTTTTCAATTCTCATTTTAGGGATGTTAAAAATAAGAATGAAAAGCTTAAAAAATGTATTTGAATCCGAGAATTTAGATTCAAGTTGTGTATATGCACAGGACTCAGGCAAAGTCATGCCAGGGCTTAAGTGGGCAGCACATCCTTGTGGCCCCCACTGCCACCTCAGCCATCATGACCTACTACGCAGTAATCTCTTCAACAACATTTGAATAATGCTATGTAAGCTTATGCTACACCTGCTGCATGAAGAGAGAAAAGAATGAAGCGTGGATTGAATGCTGTCCCTTCATTATGTAGCTCAAGATGAAAATGGACAGAACTCACTATGAACTCTATGAGAGTTAGGGGTCAATCTTGGGGCAGCATAACTAATTTCTCTTTGTTTAGAAAAAAATGATCCATGTTGCAAATCCATGAAGTGACAAATAGTTAGGCAAGAGATAGATGGAAAGATTAAGGGTTAGAAGTTCTGAGATCATGGGATGTGGACGGAAAAAAATGGGATGAAGATGTTTGTATTTCATGTCTAAGGGAGAGCATCAACTCTGGGACAGTCACTAAACAAGAAGTCTTTTAGAGTCAACAAGTCAAGCAGTCAGTGTCAGCCATCCTCTGACATCAGAGACTCCAATGTTTGAATGGGCACACGAACAGAGTGACCATGTGTGAGGATGGAGGCTTTGCAGGGGCCCAACCACACAAGCTTCCATTTACTGAGGCTGGTATAATTTCTATTACTGTCACACACCCAGGATAGCAACAGACACTAAACTCCAAATACAGCACCATTCCTCTAAGACACCAACCAGCCACCTGGTAGCAAACTTGAGTGTGTTGGTCTTCCTCCACCCTGTAAGAGGTAATTGATTTTTAATTAAATTTGAATCGGCAAATATCCCAGACATGGATTTAACTTTTCCTGACTTAAGAGCCTCAGACTGTACCATCATCCATGGAATTAAAAATAGCCCATGCCACCAGCATAGGAGTCATAGAATTGGATCAGAATAAGGTTGGATACCTACCTGCCTGACATTGTCCATGTCCTTACACCATGGGAGAATGCTACTGACATCTAGTGGCTAGATGCCAGGGTTGTGACTAAGCATCTTCCAACACTGAACCTTTCCTAATAAGAATGGCCCCAAACATCAGTATCGCACTGTTCTAAAACTGTAAACCATAAGGAGTCTCTTCACTGCTTTCTACAAGTTCACAGTAATTCTTATCCACACAAACAATTCCCAAGGGTTAATCTCCAACACCTGGTCAACTTTTGTTTCTTGACTTTTGGACAATGTCTGTCATAACATGTCAGATAAGATGCCATTATGGTTTCAATTTGCAAATACCCAATGATTAATGATCATGAACAGTTTTTTTACCCCTCTGTTGGCTATTTGTACATATCTCTTCAGAAATGTTCGTTATGGTCATTTACTTAAAACATACTATTTGTTTTGAGTTGTTTGTATATTAGTTATAGAATCCATAAACATTTTATTTCACACGATAGGTTGGTTCTTCATCCAGTTTACTATTTCCTTTGCTGTACTAAAGACTCACTTTACAGGAACAGTGTCCTTGGTCCTATGGCATCCTACAATAAACTCAAATAGTCAAAAGCTAAGAAAGGCACAGAGGAAACTAGCTTATGCTGCCAGCTGTGCTGCTTTCCTTGTGGCTGTCACTAAATGCCTGACAAGTAGCAAGTTTAGGGAAGATTTGTTTTGGCTTGGTTGTATGACTGGAAGGTATGGTGCCCGAGGCTCTGTCCATGGTGGTGAGAACATGCCAGTGGACCAAATAGTTGGTGTGAAGATATGGTTCCACTATCTTCTCATTTTCTTCATGTCTGTTAAGAGGTCTACCTTCTTTCTCATGGCTGGTAATAATTCATATGCCTTCTTATTCTTGGTTCCCTTGTGTTCTCTCCAGCTTTAGTTTCCAGCAGTTTAATATGCCTGGTGTTTCCTCTGCACATTCTTTATATTTGGTTTGAGTCTTTTAATAGTGAGCAGACAAAGCTCTGACATGTTCAAGTTAGTGTTTTTTTCTACTTACACCCTCTTCTTTTGGTAACACCTCCACTGCACACAAATGCTAGCTCTTTTGCTATTTATTATTCAATGATGCACTGTCATAGAATTTTAATTTTCATTTTATTAATGATTTCAAAGTACAAAGGAGTGGATTTCCTTCTTATATTTATATGCATTTATATGTTGTCTTTATCTGTTTTGTAAGTTTGATGACAAACTTACACACAAATGAATAAATGAATGAATGAATAAACGAATGTATGCAATAATATCAAAAGTGAAATATTTTCTGGAAGAAGTCATGCGAAAGGCTTTCAGGATTGTTTAAACCAGGCTTGAACTTTGGAAAGAATAATCAAAAATTCTAGGCAGGGCCTTTTGCCTAGATACAGTGGGAGGTAGTGGGAAGCATAGTAAAATGGAAACTTATCCACTGTGGATTCCCTGGAAGAGCAGAGCCAATGTGGAGAAATACGAGTTTGGTTCTCTAGACATCACAGAGTTTTGAAGAGGGAAGAAACATTGTATGGTTTTTAAAAGATGGCTCCAGTTGCCATTAGGATTTGGAGAACTTTTGAGTTGGGTGCTGCCCATGCTGACACGATTAGAAAGGCAAGAGTTTTATTGGTGGAGTGTGAATCAGTGAGAACCAGGAAAAGGGGCAGAAAGGGAGGAGCAGATCTGAAAGCCACTGTGCGGCATTGCTTACAATGCTTACACCAGTGCCGTGCACTAGAGAATCTAGCATCCTAGTATTTTGGTTATCAAATAAATGTGGTCTTTAACTTGAACACTTTACTGACTAAACACCCCAAACATATACTATTTTATATTCCTCATAACTCAATATGAGGATGTTTGACACCAAAACCAAAAGAGAAAAGTTGGTAGTATAAATGTCTTGGAATAGGGTTTTCTTTCTTTCTTTCTTTCTTTCTTTCTTTCTTTCTTTCTTTCTTTCTTTCTTTCTTTCTTTCTTTCTTTCTTTCTTTCCTTCTTTCTGCTGCACAATAGGCAGTTGTTATTCAGGTGTATTTGTTTATTCTGGTAGAAAATTCCATAGAAACAAAAGTGCCATTATAAAGAGCTAGACAAAAAACAACCCCACCCTACTCTGCCATGTCTTGCATGACTATAAGGGGTCATACACAGTGACTGCCTGTCAGTCCTCCTTTGTCTCCTTTCAGAAAGGAATCTTGCAGATTGTAATACTTTTCCATGTTCTAAAACACCATTTGTCCAGACAAGAAGTGTTGGGTTTCAAGGAAGGGATGGTGGATCATAGATGCTTCCTATACTGCCACTCAGACAACTGTTTCCTAGAGCACTCATCAGTGTGTCTTTTTTGCATTCACTTCTGGTTTCATCACCTGTCTCCCTGCTTTTGTTATACAACATGGTGGGAGAGGATGAGTTATCTTCCTGATTCTCAAAATAACTATGTATTTGGGCAAAAATTAAAAGTTTGCATTCTACTTTTAGCCAGGAAATGCAAACAAAGCTTGGAGACTGTTTGTTCCTTGAACCCAAATTCATTCCATGTTGCTATAGCATCACCGCTGAGAAAATGGGCGGCCCATTTTCCTCCCCATGGACACACTCAATGGGCTTTTGTCAGCTCTTGAATTATAGCATTAAAATTTAAACACTAGAGATTTAATGGGGGATTATTATGATACCCTAGTGCATTCCTTCTGTTGCCATTAGCAACCACAGCAAGAATGAGAAACAGTTTTAAAAGGTGCTGTTTTAATATATATATATATATATATATATATATATATATATATATATGGAAAAAAGAAAGAACAAAGAAACAAAGAAACAAAGAAAGAAAGAAAAAGGAAAGAATGAAAGAAAGAAAGAAAGAAAGACAGAAAAAGAAAGAAAGAAAGAAAAGAGAGAAATAAGCTCATTGATAGGAAATAATATCGGTCCAGCCCCCACCCCACCCCCGTTCATCATGTAGTTGAGCCATCCTACAAAAGTAAATATTTTCATAGGGCCCCAAGTGATTGATTTCAATCTGATGCTCCCGAACACATTCTCCACCATCTGGAAGATGTACAATGATAGCAGCACTGAGTTCCCATCTCAGATCCTTCAAAGTGCTATTACAGTAAGAGTCCACCAATGTTTTCATCAAGCTCTGTCTGTCTGTCTGGTCTTAAGAATGAAGGCTATGCCAGAAAGGGATCTGAGAGAATCAATTCCTGAGTCTCTGTGAATGGAAGGGAGATCTGCTTGTTAGGACATTGTTTCTTTATTGTTTATATCATTGCATTTCAGAAGACATGAATAATAAATAATAAAAGCTAGACACTTCTTGGCTTTTGTTTGTTTATATAATCTAAGAAGTTTCTACATATAATTTTGCAATTACATTTATTTTTTTCAACCAGGGCTTTAATTGACTTATCATTCTTAATCTTCATTGCTATTCTAAAGCCAGCCCTGGTTTTGCCTGCAGGATCCAATTTTCCTGTTTATTATCAGAGATCACTGTTGCTATTCTAGCTGCCAAATGCAGGTTATTTTCGTGTTTTGTTTTTGTGGATGGTGCTTTCCAAAATGTTTGTTTGTTTGCTTCAAATTTTTAATTGCCCTTTGGTGTGAATGCAGTTTCACTGTGGGAACAAAACAAAAAAAAAACCCTACAAAGTAAATCAGTAAATAATTTGTGAATTTTCACCAATGAGAAATAATATCTGTTAACCTAAGTGGGAAGCTTTATATATCACAGTGAAAGTAAGACTTCTTTCACTGAAGATGTCCAGGTGCACTGTCCTTTCTGGGGACCCAGTCCCATTGCCAAACTCTCATGTTTCTCTTCAGTGAACTCCCCACACATACACATCTTTACCCAGCCTAAATTTTAGAACATCTCGGCAGGTTGCTTTTCATATAACCACAAATATTAAAATCAGCATAAGTCGCAACTTGGAAACTAGAGCTTATGGTCTTGTGAGAGTATAAATTTGAGGAAGAGGAATAGGGCATTTGCTTCAAAGTAACCTTAAGAGAGCACACAACTATTCTGATTTGGATAGGCAGTGTTTATCAATAAATGGCAAAGGAGACATCTTTAATGTTCAAATTGCATAACAATGAGAAAACTCCAATCAACACAACAGTTATCAGTAATACTTCTGTTTGCTGTAGTTTGCATGGAACTGCAAATGATTTGATGATTTGATGAAATGATTTGATCAAATTCACAACTGAAGTATTTTAAGAAATTCCTTTTTCTTTCCTTCCCAGCAATTTTATAGGCCACTTCTTTGTGAATAAGACTTCATGCACATAGATGAATGAGCTTAGACAACACATTACTAGAGGTGCACTTCTTAGGTCAAAACTTCATTCTGGCAAGTGCCAATGAGCAATGCAGAAAGTACCACATAGACACGCCCACAGAACAGTCTGATGGAGACAGTATCTCAGTTGAGCTTCCTACTTCCCAGGTTTGACAAGTTGACAACTAAGATTAGCCATCATGCAAGCTAACGATACAGTCTACAGTTTTGTTGATGTAAAGCTGGAAATGAAAGCTGAAAGACTATTGTAGCACAAGGAAAGTCACAGACACCAGTCTCCTTCTGAGAATTTTCCATGACCCCAAACCTTGAGGAAATGGCAAAGATGGGTCCAGATGGAACAGGTATACAAGGCAGTTTTCTTTCTAGGTCTCCCTGCACGTGGAATATAAATTTTAAATAGAAAATAACAAAAATAGCACTGTCTCTACTTTTATTCCCTTTCCCTGGAAGGAAGCATTGATTTCAATAGGCAGCAAATATGGCAGACTTTTTGTTCCAGTGGGAAACACCATATCTCTCTTATTTTTGTAAAAAACATAGATCCTAGACGAGGTAGTCCAGATAAAACAGTCAATGTCTTTTCTCCTAAGATAGGTCAAAATGTGAGTGAGCTGTGGTGAACTGTTCCTTAGCACAGATATACTAATAGTATACACAGATACACTTAAATGCATTGGGCCATACTCTATCCCCCCTTCCGTAGAGGTGAGAGTTTTATTAAATACCAATGATCTTGAATTTTTATACATTTTAGATATTAACCCTCTGTCAGCTGTAGGGTTGATGAAGATCCTTTCCCAATGTATAGAATGCTGTTTGTCCTGTTGGCAGTCTCCTTAGCCTTACAGAAGTTTTTTGGTTTCATGAGTCTCCATTTATCAATTGTTAATCTTAGAGCCTGAGCTATGGGTGCTCTGTTCAGGAAGTTGTCTCCTGTACCAATGAGTTCAGGGTTATTTTTCAGTTTGTGTTCAATTAGATTTAGTGTGTATGGTTTTATGTTGAGGTCTTTGAACCACTTGGACTTGAGTTTGGTGCAGAGTGATGAATATGGGTCTACTTGCATTCTTCTACACGCAGACATTCAATTAGACCATCACCATTTATTGAAGATGCTTTCATTTTTTCCACTAGATGCCTCAGAGAGGGGTGGTACACAAGGGGAGGCATCCACTTCTCTGAGGATAAGGGGAGGGGGGCAATGGGCATAGGGATTTGTAAGAATGGAACTGGGAGGGAAGGAAGAAGGGAGGCTGTGATCTGGATGTGAGGTAAAAACAAAACAAAACAAAACACAGTGATCCTGGTGAGATGATCTCCCTGTGACTCTTCCTTCCTCTGGATAATTTCCTTTTTATAGGAGTAAATGTGAATTTGCTTAATTTAAACATTTTCTCAAGTTTGTTCTAATAGTACATGTCAAAAATTAATATACCAAACAGGTATACCAGGAATGCCTTACCTCCTGTTGTGAAAGAAAATCTATCATGGGCCTCTCACATGTGATTCCTTTTCCTTTTGTGCTTTCAGTTTGGTTAGTTTGGTTTGAAATAGGTTCTCCCCTTGTAGCTGGAACTACAGCAGAACTCCCTACACAGACCAGACTGACCTCAAACTTGAAGTCATCCTCCGGCATTTGCCTCCCAAGTGCTGGGATTCCAGGATTATGCCACCATGCATCCACCACAGTGTCGAAGTAATCTTTCCTGGGAATGTTAGCTGAAAGCTAAGCCTATTGGACATAACAGGTGTTTAATAAGATGCCTTACATATAACAGCACAGAGCTGACGCAGCTGTTTCCAAGCAACAAAACTCTCCTTTGAGGGATCAGGATAGGACTAAGATGGGACAGAGTTGTATGCTTGATGCTTTAGAAAAAAAGAGCAAAGGGATTTTCTGTGGAATTAAAAGACTTTAGTCTTCTCATTATGATCTTAAATATGTGACTTTTTTTTTAAAAAAGTGGTTTTGTGATTGGACCTTCTTATAGAACTATAGACATGAGTTTGTATTGTATTTCTTGTGTAGGGTGTATTTGTAATTGCATTTCTTGTGTGGGTTTGTGGTTAACAACCATTCTTGTAATGATTGACTTTTTCTAAGACTCTGATTATTATAACTTCACTGAAAATAGCTTGAACTGGTAGCATCCTAAACATCACAAACCTTTGGTAAGTCTATAGAATCCACCTTATATTAAACAATGTCATTGATGTTATATGATCACAATTTAACATACCCAATTCCAAAACACAAGATGTTTAACAAAATTCATTACTTCATGGAGTTATCTATAAGTTTTTAGTTATTTCTTCTTGTCAAGAACATATCTTATAGTTGTATTAATCTTCTCTAGAAGACTGTCAGGGTCTTAGAAGCTTGATATACTTCCTCAGTCAAATGTGGTCTGATTGAATATCAACCCCAAAGATACCTACTTTACTTGATGAAAATTAACCAAATCAAAAAATGTTAGTCACAGATTTAAAGGACTAGACATCACAAATATGTGATGTTAAATATGAGTATAAAATGTTTTAATAACCAAAGATAAAAAATTTTAAGTACCAGGCATATTTTCATGAACTACAATATTCAATGATGAAATTATAAAAAGAAAAATTTAGTGGATAATCAGATTAACACAGATCAAAAGACCAGTAAGCAAAACTGAAATCTTAAACAATAACAAATGCAAAAGAGGATCACAAAGTGGATTTGTAGGCAAACTTGGTTTCTTCTGAGACTGAAAAATCTAAATTCTATTTCTGTGACTCACATGATGGAAGGAAAGAACTAAGCATTCAAGGTGTATGTGATTTCCAGACCCTGGGCACTGGCACACATGAGCGCACATACACTAAATACAAATGAAATAATATTTTAATTAAAAATGCAACTGAAAGAAAATTAAAAGTATCAAACGTAAAAAACCCTGAAAGTGTATGGATGTTTTGCCTGCAGGCATGCCTATGAGTCATGTCTGTACCTGGTGTGTCCAGCTCAGAATAGGTTTCAGGTTTCCTGGAACTGGGGCTACAGGTCCATATAGAGCTATCATATAGACACTTGGAATAATAACAGAATCTTCCAGAAAAGCAACCAGATTTCTTAATGCTGAATCACCTCTCCATTTTCTATTGAGCAGTTTTAAAGAGATTTGGAGGAGAAGTTAGTTGGGTTATCTGAGCACAAACAGAAGCTTTGGTTTGTCGATTTACAAAGAACAGAAAGTACAGAGCAGACCTAATTTTTAAAGAGTTAATGACAAAACCTTTCCAGGACTCATAATTAAATCAATATAAATCAGTAACATTTTATTGATAAAATAACAATAAGTCCAATAATTATGTACTTCCTGCTACCCATTAAAGCTTTAGAACTCCAGAGACAGAGAATGCTCTTACCAGCAGGTTAAGAAAATAAATCTGCTGGAAATAACAAACTGAGATAAAAGCAGAACAGGAAAATGATAAAAAAATATCAATTGACGAATGGGCAACTTGATGAATTCTTCTTCAGTGACAATTATCAATAAAGATAATGTGTCTGTAAGATCTGAGCATTCACGCTACTGGCAGACGTGACGCTTCTAAGGTGTGTTCTTCACCATAAGAGAAAATGATTCCAAAAGATTGATCAAAGATGCATAAAAGCAAAAGAATTAGAAAGAATACACACAAAGAATCAGAATACTGGTGAATTATTAAAGAAACATAAAATGGAGAAACAGCCAAAGACAATTAGTGATAGGAAAGAAATAACGAGATCAATGATACTCATAAAAATGCAATATTGAAACTTAAGACAATAAACACGGGAGGGAGGAATTTACAGCTATTTGGGGCTGTGATTTAGTTGGTGTAGTGGTGCTTGCTTAGCTTTCTGAAGACCCTGTGTTTGATTATTAGCACTTTATAAACCAGGCATGAAGGTACATGCTTGTAATCTCAGCACCCAGGAGGCGTAGGCAGAAGGATGAGCAGTTTAAGGTTATTCTCAGCTTCAAATAAAGATAGAGGGTCCAGCTTGAGAATCTCATTCCAAAAATGAATGAAGGAAATAAAGACTCAAGACCAGTGAAGATGAATGAGGATATTATGTGAAGGTATTTCCCTCAATAGGGAAATTCAAGAGCTTTTTCTCATATACATGCCAAATACACATACATCTCAATTTTTTATAAATAGGTTCATACATTTTAGTTTATTAGGAATTTCTTTTTGCTGATAAGATTATGTAAGCATTTTATTCATGAATAGTATATTCTAATATCAGGCTAGAGATATGGCTCAATGGTTAAGAGTACTTGCTAGTCTTGCAGAGGATCTGGTTTTGGTCCCCCGGTGCTGACATGGTTGTTCAAGACTATAATTCTAGTTCCAGAAAGTCTCGCTTACACTGGCATCAGATGTGCATGTGGTGCATATACATATGTGTAGGCAAAATACTCATGCATGTAATATAAAATAAGTATGTCTTTTAAAAAGCATAGAATAAGACAACTTCGAAAGACTGCACCACCCACCAAGCCTTTTAATCCTTCACACCAATTCCAATATTATACTCATTCTTCTTGCTTTATTATAATCAGGGTGAATGTTTTTTGATGCAATCCAAATCCATAGCCCTATCTCTTTACTATAAATTCTAGCAGTGGAGCAGAATTGAAGAGGGTGCGGTTGAAAGGTCACAACGACCTTCAGTTTGACAGCTCCCCTATTTCTGTGCCAGGACTCTTCCTCTCCCCTGCAGTTTGGTGAAGGAATAATCTCGTGTGCACTGTGTGGAGGCATCACGTGTCCATAAAAAGCTGATGGTCTGTTAGCAAAAGGCAGAACGTAAGAGGTGGGAGTTCCATTAGAGGGGCTGGAACTCCAGGGGATAGTCAGAGGCAGAAGATTTGCTCTGTGGACTCTGAGAATGTAGGATGTATGAAACGGAGGAGAGGTAACCAGCCTTGTGTAGATCTAGTAGCTGATCTGAACAGAAGAGTCATGTAAGTCATTTGCTGGGGAGATGGTTCTGTGCATAAAGTGCTTACTGTGCAGCACAAGGTCCTGAGTAAAGTGCCTAGCACTCACGTAGAAGCTAGGTATGGCTACACATTTGCAACCTCAGTGCTTGGGACTGAAGATGGAAGATCCCTGGATTTTCTGGCCTGCCAATATATCTGAAATAGCAAGCTTCAAGTTCAGTAAGAAACCATGACTCAAAAATCAAGGTGGGCAAGTGACCGATGTCAACTCCCAGCCTCAACATACATGCACATGGGTGAGTACACAGCACACATGTACCCAAACCCCTCATTCAGGCCTCAGACCAAGAAGTAAAAATGCAAAGACGTGAATTTTAGATGATTCAAGTGTTAGTGATTTGCATATTCAAGTACATATTATGCTGTAGACAACACACTACAGTTTTAGATATATAATGCATATCTGTGAAAGAATAAAACAGTGAAATGCCGTAGGTAGTTGAATAATTCTAAACATATGAACAGAAAATCCAAGCAAATGTACTTATCTTACACATATCAATATGTGAGTATTACTGTGAATGCCTATCACATGTCTAAACATGCTATGTAATGTCACCAAATTTAATCTCTTTCATAGGACATATGTAGATATCATGTAGATATGATAAATCACAAGGTGGGATTTTATACAGGCTGGAAGTGTGGTGGACACAGGGTTTCTCATGTGTTTTGACTTCCATGATTACAGAGAGGCAATGCTTTGGGAGCTCAGGGAGACAAGCGACAGATGATGGCCATTTGGGAAGCATGATCGGTTTTTCCAGTGCCTTAACAATTGATGTGAGTTCAGATTTACAAGGATTCTGCTAAGTTTTCGTTTCATCTCAACCCAAAGTCCCTTTCCCGTGGTTTTGAAACTGAATAGTTCACTTTTCCTTTGCATGTCAAATTCCCTGGAATGCTTCTGGATTTTCATTGTTATGCAACTTGGGTGTCTGCACATGGCTTTTCTTTAAAGACACATGCTCCTCAGAAGTGCAAATGCTCAACTGGTGGTCCAATGACTCTTATAATATTGCCCCCAAACAACACTGAAACATCTCAGTAATGTCAAGACTAGCTTAACCACAAAGACTGTGGGGAAAGCCATTTTAGCTGAAGCCGTGACCAGAAGTCAAGTTGGAGTCACACACCATTCCTGATGAAATCAGGATAACATAACATTTTGACTCCCAAAATGGGGATTGGGCTATGGAGAAAATAAAAATATTAGAGGAAGTGACCCCAATAAATATTGACTTTCTGGCAAGTTTGGGTCTCTCCCTGCTAAATAAAAATATGAGGCTTTTTAGTGACACTTGACCTATGAAGTCATCTCCAATAATATTATAATACGCTGGACAAGAGCCGCAAAACAAATGAATGTCCAAATGAAGCCAAGTTATTACAACAGCATTTGACTAATTTTCTCCATATTATGCTTGCTTTTGCCAATTACCATGGAGTTTCTGGTTTGTAGGAATTTCAATATGTCCATGTCATGAACTTACGGGGTAATATTTACCGTGAAGAGTAAGCATAAGCAAGATGCAACACTAGAGTAACATTGCAGGTCAGAGAGGAAGAGGAAGAACAGGATGGAAGGGCCTGAGAGTGCGTGAGAAGCAAGGCATGGGTATTCTTGTTTGCATCTCTCTTAAACGTTACCGCCAAAATTCTAACTTCTATATTTCCGCTCATTTCTGGATTCTTGTAAACAAGAGTCAACGCATGTTCTACTCTCTCTAATCTTAAGCTCCCCCCCTAGATTTGTTGCATGGACATATTACCTAGGAGGTAGGAGAGGACAACTAGGAAACACTGTGCATAGATCCAATAAGCAACATTGCCAATGTATACATTGTTACTGAATGTAAGGCACAAGAAGAACATTACTTCTCAGTACCCGGTATGATACATAGAAGAGTTCAAGAAGCAGGGTGTGTTCCTATACTCAGAGGGGTTTACAACTCAGTGAAGGAAAAGGACCAGATTGTAAGAAATGAACTTAGGGATATCCAAGAGGAGACGGAAGGAGGAGGTACTGTCTGCAGCTCTAGAACTAAATCTCAAACTTCAAAGTGGACCGAACCATTTACAAAATCATGTTCTCTATCCAGGATAGAATATTCTTTTAGATCCAGGAGAGCAGGCCACTCTGAGACAAATGAGCCATGGTCTGATTGATGCAGGATGCTTTTCTTCGTTGAGTTTCAGGAAAACTGTACATGAAGTAGAGTGCTCAATACAATTCAGAGTTCCTGCCAATTGGGTGTGATACATCAGTAAATCCTAGCAACTCCATCTATATAAAACCTTTCACTTTATCAAATATTGGCCAAATATTTTAATCATTCAGAAAGAACCCACTACAATACTTTTCTTCAGATATTAAGGTGATAAAATGGTGGTTTGGTTGACTGATTGAACTCACTTTGCAAAAAGTTGTGGTTTTATAGAGACGTGATTTTGGCTTCGAAAGCCTTCCTTCTTTTCCAGTTCAGTTTATGACTCATTGGCGAGCCATGCAAAGGCAGTAGGCTCAGGCCCCGCGTGTTAATGTTTTAGCGATAATTCCCATTGGGTTCATGAATGAATTCATTGAGTGAACAAGTGATAGACAAGAAGGGAAAAGAATGTTAAAATCCAAAATACCCACACAAGGAAGCCCAGAGGCTCAGTGCCTTCAGTACCACCTAATATTCCACAATTCCCTGGATAAGTCTCTTCAGCGTTGCTTCTCTGTACATTAAAACCAAGTTCAACAAACCCAAAGAAGCAACTCCTCCCTTCTCCTCTTCCTCCTCTCCCTCCTTTTTCCTCTTCCTCCTTCCCCTCCTTTCCTCCTCTTTCTCCTCCTTAAATCTGGCGATCAGGAAAATCTAGATCTGTTCCTTCTTCTATATAACTATATGGTATTCTATATGTAATGTTTTACTGTGTATACCTGAATCTTGGTTTAAAAACCCAAGTGGAACTTGACATCTCTAGCCCTTTCTAGATAAATTTGTTCTGTTGTTGAAAAAAGAAAAGGTGCCTCTCGGCTCCTGACTTAAAAACCACGTTGCAGCCTGATGTGAATTAAACTGTCTGGGTTATAAACCGGCTACAGACTAAGCTTCTAATGGAAGCAGCCAGTGACCCTTGGCAGCAGCCACACTTGCAGTTCCCGCTATAGTATTCAGTTACGACTCCACTACCCGGCCAGCATCTGCCTGTTATATAACTGTGACTGTTGCTGGATTACTTAATCCCTTTGCCTAACCCTAATTGCACAGTTTGCTTGCGGCTTCTATAATACCTGGTTCTCTCCAGCGACACACTCCAAGGGTAGATGTGGCTGCCACCGCCAAACCCTGCTCTCGCTGAGTTAAAATAACACTGTCATGTGGAACTTGCAAATGCCACCCATTGTAGAAGACATTATTTCTGCTTTTCCTTCTGTCTCTTTCTAGTTGGCAAGGGAGTCCTGCCCAAAATGACCTAGCACTAGGAAAAATTCTAACAAATAATAAAGTTGTCCCGCCCAGGTACAGTACATACTGTCCTCTGACTTACCGCACAGGGAAAGGGGGGGGGGCAGCTGGAGACATGGGGGGAATCACAGAGAGATGATTCACCTTAAATACAAGAATTACATCAAAGTGGAGCCACGAGTCCTACCAATGTGCAGTCTGCAAGCCCTTTCATCCAAGGAAACCACTTAACTCTACTTATCAAAAGGGTAGATCTAGGAGATTAGAAACAATCTACCTATATATTCCACTGAATATAATGGATTAACCTGTGCTTCTCGTTTTTATTTTGTTCTATTAGTAAAAGTATTGAATTCCTAATTTAGAAATCATGGGTAAATAGAAAACAAAACAAACAAACAAACAAAGAAGCAAAAACCCACACCAAAAACCAAAAGTCAAAATAGATAAAAACCTTACAATCAATCTTTTTTCAATGTATGTTAATATTAATACAATAAATCATATTGACTAAGTTTATGAAATTTTTATCATTGTCATAAATATCTATATTTTATCTGTGAATATTTTATATTGTATGTTCAATCAATTATAATACATTTATCCATTCTCTGCCTAGCTGAAATTTAGATTATTATATCTAAACTTTTTATGAATGAAGAATGTCAGGAAAAACTTTCTTATTTTTGAGATAGTGTCTCACTATGTAGCTCTAGATAGCCTGGAACTCACTATGTAGACTGTGCTGGGTTCACAGAGATTTGCTTGCCTAAGTCTCTTCAGTGATAGGATGAAGGGTTTGCACCTCCACACTAAGTATAATAAGAATCTTCTGCAAACATAATTTTTGAGCTTCTGATATTTTTTCCTTAATCTATAATATCAAAGAGGCTGAACATATAGCATAACAACTAACTCTAAAAAATATAACTAGAATTTTAAATTATAGAAGAAAATCTTAGTGTAGAAGTGATGATAATGGCAGAAATTATACAAAGTAGAATGAAAATAACATGAAATACAAGGAATTTTTATGTTGGGTTCCTTCAAATGTCATTTTCTTCCCTTTTCATTTTTTCAAGTCAAAAGTCTCTAGTTGCCAAAGCTATTCTCGAACTCCTCTTGTGGTTAATGATGACGTAGAACTCCTGATCCTACTGCCTCTATCATGTACAGCCCAAGTGCCGGCACTGTGGGCATGTACCACTAAAGTTTACTGTGAAGATAAAGATCAATCCCAAGACTTAATGCAAGAAAGATTAGAAACTTATCAGCTTCATCCCTGGGGCCTTCTTTTTGCTTTGTTATTTAGTATTTAAAAATCACTAATTTTACGTAGTCTAAAAATCTAAACACTTTACTCAAAAAGCAAAGATTTAACAACTATACTTATCAAACTATTAATATAAAACAAGATTTACAAATGACAATTTATGTAGAAACTTGACCACCATATGATTTAAGCATATGAAAATAAATGCATTAGTAAAACATTCCAGCCTCCAAAATTAATGATGTAGTTCTTTCACAAAACACTGGAGACTGATCCTGCCCTCCTCCATCCCTCATCCAGATCCTCCTCACCCTCATCCTCCCCTTTTGCTCCTCCCCTTTCTCTTTCTCCTTCTCTTCCTGCTTGACTAGCCTGTCTCTATTTTCAGAGATTTTTTTTTCTGTTTCTTTCTAATAACCTCAATTTTAGCTAGTCTGGTTTCATATGTAGTTATTTGCATATGAACTTTGACTTCTAAGTTCAGATGAAGAACTATTCTGTATGACCCAAAAGGCTTCCTGTTTCCCTATTAGAGAAAACCATTATGGTGGCTCGTCTAGAGTTTGACAAGACCATTGTCTTGGCACCTCCATCTATGACAGCGATTTTCAGAGAATGACACTCAACTGGCTCTTGGAAAAATAATCATGTTATATACTTGATTGATCATTTTTATCCTATGTGGTAAAGGACTTGTATAACTCTTAAGCATATTGAAATATAGTGATTATATATAATAAATATATAAAATATCTTTTACTTTTTCTGCATTAGACAGTTTACCCTCCAAACAAGTCTACATTGTCCTGAAGAGCCTAAGAACTGCAACATCTATAATGACAATGGACTTTATTCCTGCAGTCCACTGGGCTTTTAACCCACATGACAGTGTCTCTCTGAATAGAATCTAACACATTGTCTATCGATATCATCTTTCCAGAGGTGAAAGGGGAATCTTGGTAGCATGATCTACCTATGAAAATGGTCTGCCATAGGACAATGTTTACATGGAGGAGGGTGAGCAGTCAAAATGTCTACTTTAAGATTTCCTGAGTGTGTTTGGGACTTGGGGATTGAATCCAGATCATGAAGCTGCTGAGATGATACCCTGAGTCTTTTTATTCTTGGGTGTCAGTATGATTGGTCAGAGATTTTCTAGGTCAGCTGAACTAAAGTAGTTTAAGAAACACCAGTCTTCACTTCCATGCTAATAAGGTTATTACATGGACTATTGTAAAGTTAATTAAATAACAATTACCTTTTACATCTGTCTTAGGAAACCTTTTCAAAATTCTTATGTATTCTGTTTTCATGTCATCATGTTCCTTCATGAACTGTAGTTCTCATGTTTTGTTAAATCTACTGTGGAGACTAGAATATTATAATCAGTCCATCTTCAAAATCCTAGCGTTTTGTAAATAAAAGAGCATGCTTACAATGTGGGATTAAATATAAATCATGTCTTTATATTTGCTAGGGAAAAACTGGTCCTTGAAAGAGAGTAAGCAGAAAGTATACAGGGATCATGGTTCATTTCCAGTATAAAAAGGTAGTTGACCTCAATGGGCCTAGATACCTGACAGTTCTGGTTAATCATAGCACCTGCTACAAGTATTAGTACCTTTTTTTTTTGCCTCTTACTTACTTGACTGGGATATTGGCACTTGCTGTTTGTACACTGGCACAGGAAAAGACTCATGCAAAAGAAGCTTCCAGAAATTTTAAAAAGAAAATGGATTGTAGAGAAATTTAGATAATCGGTTATAAGGATTCCTCCATCCACACCTGTTCCTGTTGAAAACTGTTTGATCATGTATGTCCAAGGCCTATTGGTTGCCTGTTCTTTACAAACCCCATGATATTTTACTTAAATTCTTCTGGAAAGATGAAAATGGATACATAGTGATATTGCCTAGTTTCTAGTAATGGCTATCATCAACAGAATTTGGCCATTTGCTATCCCATTAAATTTTGTATTAATGTGGCTTTAAAAGAGAGGTTGTCCTGTGCAGGTGTGTTCAGAACTCTCTGGTTTGGATGAATTGCCAGGGACTGAGGAAGAAATTGTCTATGGAGGCAAATTATGAGTGTGTGCATGTGGATGTGCATGTGTGTGCGTGCGCACACACATGTGCTCTCCTTCAGGTTCATGTGTAGAGATCAATGGTTGACATTAGGCCAATTCCTTTATCACTATTTATCTATCTATTTATTTATATTCCAAACTGGGTCTGTGACTGAACCTGGAGCTAGCTCTTTTAACTAGAGTATCTGGCCAGTGGACCCCACCCCTACCCCCCAGTATCTGCCTGTCTCTGTTCACCTTGTACTAGACTTACAAGGACCATGTCCAGCATTTCTGTGGAAGCTGGGATCTGAACTCATGTGTGTGCAGCAGGCATGTACTCACTGACTGCCTTACAGGGCACATCTTTGAACATCTAGATGCCCATTGTATCAATATGTATATTTGTAATACATTAAGTTTATGCTATCATTTTTAAGTCTTATCAAGGTGCGACTGTCAAAACCACCCCACATATATGTAAAGGTGAAGTGTGGTAAAGTACAGTAAAATAGTCGGCTGGACAGCAGAGTGAAAAATAGTTAGGGTGCAGGGATGAACAGCAGAAGAGGGAGTCCAACCACCCAAGCATTCTGGGTAGGATCGACAGCTGCTAGACTTCTGCCCTTATTTGGTCTGGGTCACATGTTTCCAGAAGTCGTGCAGCCACCCAGTGGAAATCAGACATAAAACAGCCTTAGTCATTGGGTGAGTTTTAATTACTTATCCAAGTTTAAAAAGTACATTTTTGGGGCATGAGAGCATGAACTACAGGAGCATACAGTACAAACTGTACACTCATAAAAGTTTGTCTTGTGTGTGGGTTGGAGTCATGAATACTCATGGCTAGAGCAACTCATAATCACATTCTTGGGTTTGGGATTTTTCCCCCGTTTTTAAATATTTCAAGGATAATTGCTATGTTGTAAGTTTAATTTTTTTTTTTTAAAAAAAAAGTTGGATCCTAGAGAAATGTTGGGAGTAATAAGATGACAAAAAACTCAGACCAAAACTTTGACAAAATGAAGGGCGTTTTCCAAACGATTTGTCCGGAGTGGGTCCTGATTTAGAATCTGCCTAACACAGTGGAGGAAAAGCCGCATGTAAATCAAGATCAAAATCATTAAGAAAGAAACTAGAGTGGTAATGGTCACCTAGTACCTGAAACTATATACGTCTGTCAAGAATGAGACTGTTTACCAGCGAAGTGGATACTCAATGAAGGTGTGAGCCAGATCGACAAGGATGCCATTTATAAAACCCTCACACATATCAGATAATCTGCCTTGGGGCTCAGTAAAATGAATGTAGCCTTAGACTCTATCAGCCAGGCTTCCCGCTACAATTTAACTTATCTGACTTTAAGACAGTAACGTAAAGTGGAGAAGCAGATTCAGAAGAAGAAGAAGATCCCTATATGCAGGCGTGGGTTACCAGAAAAGGGACAACCGCACCCTGTACACTAGTGCTCAACTGCGTTGTGTGGGCTGCCTGTGTTTACTGCACACGTGTGTAGAGGTCAGAGGCCAACCTTAGCTGTCATTCTTCAGGAGACTCCCTCATTGTTTTGAGACGGTATCTTTCACAAAGATGTGAAGCTTGTTGAGTAGGCGATGTTGTCTGGCCAGGAACTATCCCAGGTACTCCTGTGGGTGCCTGCCCAGCACTGAGATTGCAGGCACACACCACCCTGCCTGGCTTCCTACAAAGGTGTAGAGCACAGGTGTGACAGGGAGGCACTGGACTGACAGAACCTTGCCGCTAACTCACAGAGCTTAGTTTCATGAACACCAAAGATGTGTTATAATCTCAGCAGATATCAAGTGTCATCACATTGAAGCTTTAAACAAAATTTATTCAGTTAAGTTGCTGAGAGTTTTGGATATCTGCATAAAAGCTCCAGAAAAGTTTAAAATAAAATTTGCAAAGTGTGTTTATATATAACTCATAAGCATTTTACATAACTCTGGAATTTTGGGGAGTCATTAGAATGGAGTATAGGGGCTAGAGAGATGGCTCAGTGGTTAAGAGCACTGACTGCTCTTCCAGACGACCTGGGTTCAATTCCCAGTACCCATATGGCAGCTCATAATTGTCTGTAACTCCAGTTCCAGGGGGATCTGATATCCTCTTATAGACATATGTGTAGGCAAAATATCAATACATATGAAATAAAATAAATAATCACTTTTAAAAAGAGTGCAGTAATAAGTCACACTGAGATCAAATGAATCATTTAAACCAAGGTATAGCTGAAACATAAATAAAATTAACACAGGATATGAAGTTTATTGCTTTTCTCTGTATATATGTGTGTAAGATAGTATATGTATGTTCACATTTGTGTTGTGTGTGTGCACATGTGCATGTGATATGTTTCATAATACATAAGCCATAAATTAATTTCTTATATTTTTATTGCCATTTCCATTAGCTTTTGAGATATGCTGTCTCACCGAAGCAGGCATCACACACGGGTAGCTGATATGAATTCTGGGGAGCTGTCTGGTGACTTTTCTCCTGTTAGAGTAACAGCCATGGTCCATTGCATCTGGCTTTTTTCTCCGGCACTTGGGTTCTGAATGCAGGTCCTCATTCCTAATGGCAGGGTCTGTAACAGCTAAGCTGTCTCCGTGGTTCTGAGACTGAGTTTATCTTTAAAGCCCTTTGTTAAGAAACAAGGAGCTTCATGCTTCAAAGATTCTAAGAGTTACTTTCCTACAAGTGAGGCTTTTCCAATTCACAGGACAAGTTTAGAATGTACAAGTGAATTCTTCAAACATTTCTTGAGGTATCATTTTATACCATCTACCGTTCCTTGTGAAGATGTGGATGTAAGTAAGACCTACATGCTCCTGGGCCTCTTGAGGAACCCTGTCTACTTTTCAATGAGTTTGTACAAGTTTCTGTTGCAGATGTTTTCAAACATACACTAATGTTAAGAAAACAGTTTAAGAGAATGAATTAGCACATTAGCACACCCAGCACAGTATGAACAGGTCTGTGTTTTGCATGCTTGTATTCATTCTTCACACTATACTACTGTGCACATTCCTCTGCTTCGAAATATCACACACACACACACACACACACACACACACACTTTACACACAAGGTCACTGTTAGGACACTATGTCGTTTAGGTGTCCTTTTATTAAAGTGTCTCTCTGTTACTACTTTTATGTGTCTTAGAAATAAAATTCTTTACCCAATAAAATTTCTAATTGTGTGGGTTTCACTGGTGCATCCCTATAACATCAGCTGATACAGACTTCATTCTATTAATTTCTTGTAAATTGTTGCTAGGCTCTAGAGTCTTAATCACATTCAAGTTCGAATTCCTTCTTCTTTCTGTCAATTGATGTTTGATATGTATATGTATATGTATATTATATGTATATTACACAAATGTGTGAAATATTTACATATGAGCATTTTCAAAAGATCAACTATCTTAAAACTAAAGACAAGGTTAATTTTTAAAATTATGCTATACAATCATGATATGTAGGCTGCCCATTAGCCTGGTTATCAACCTTCCCAGCCCATTGTTTCTGAACCATGCTGTAGTTAAAAATCCTAACCCTCAAAGCCCAGATTATGAGATCAGGGTCTTAGCATGAGATGATTATATCTCCAAACCACTTATCATTCTAAATTCCATCCTTCTATTGTTCAAAGTCACTTAAAGGCGGACCCTGTGTCACACACAACCACTTTCATCCCCTACATCTGAAAATACCTTTGATAAAGTCCAATTAAGCAATTTAGTAATTTAAACTTTATGATAGACATTTTTCCATACTGGAAAATATTGGTTTTCCAGATGATATTAGTTTAGAGAATTCCATTTTATTTTATTTTATTTTATATTTTATTTTATCATTTTTTTTCAGACAGGGTCTTACAGACCCTGGCTAGTCTTAAACTCTCTAGTGGAATATGTCCTTAAGTTTCTCACCTTCCAATCCCACCTTTCCAGCACTGGAAAGACAGCCTGCAGCACTATACCTCGTGCACAGCACACTGGAGATGAAGTCCAGAGCCTCCGGCACTGTAGGCAAGCACTCTATCAATGATCTACATGATCAACCTCAACTCCACTACCACAGCAGAAGTGCACAAGTATGTACACTTAACCCTTGGTCTCATTGACCAATCTAACCTGACTTCCTTTCTATATTTTGCTATCTTGACCTCTAAAGGGCCTTACAAGGAAGAGAATTCAGTTGGTATGCAGTGTGTTAAGGGCAACATTATGTCATTGCTTCGTAGGTTAGAGATTTTCTATCAGGGCATCTAAGCTGGTCAGCCCAAGGGACAGCAGCCGGGGAGGAATGCTGGAGTCATCTGCTGTGGGAGGGAGGCGGTGGCAGGCTTGTTTACTCTGAACACTCTCTCTGAGGGAACAGCAGAACTAACTCCTTTAGACCTTTCCCACAATAGTCCCTAAGGCAATGATGCTTGGCTTTGGAAAGGAAATGGGCTCTTTAATTTCTTAACCAGGCCCAGAAAAGAAGAAAACAAAATGCTCAAATGAGATGATGAAGAGGCCTTTTAAAAGTCTTCTCCAAAATTAGCTTTTGAAAAAATAAGCAACCCGTGGGCAGGCAACGTGGCTTAGTGGGTAAAGCTACTTACCACTGAGATAACTGTCCATGAGATAGGTGAAGGGGGGTCTCAACAGCTAGCTTCTGACCTCCACCTAGGCATGCTGGCATGTGGCCCACCCCTGCCACACAGAACAAATACGTAATATGTCCAGGTTTTTAAAAGCAATACAAACATTTTTTTTTTTTGAGACAGGGTTTCTCTGTATAGCCCTGGCTGTCCTGGAACTCACTCGGTAGACCAGGCTGGCCTTGAACTTAGAAATCCGCCTGCCTCTGCCTCCCATGTGCTGGGATTAAAGGTGTGCACCACCACTGCCTGGCTCGATACAAACATTTTTGACAATCATAAGACTCTCTCTCTCTCTCTCTCTCTCTCTCTCTCTCTCTCTCTCTCTCTCTCTCTCTCTCTCTCTCTCTCACACACACACACACACACACACACACTCACACACACACACTCACAGGTTTTTGGTTCCTTAACAAACAAGAACATATGTTTTCTTAGACTGGAATCCCATGAAATTTCTTATAGCAACTTTCAGTTTTGATGTTCACATTGTCCAGCGGCTCTGATAACACATGACTATTGAATGCTTATTGCTGAAATACTGGTATTGCAACCAGGCTGTGCCCTGCTCTGTGTTACTCCATATTGTATAATACAGGCTTTTTCAGGCTGTGCCTTGCCCTTAGAGACTCCATTTTACAAGCAACTTTTTGACCTTGTACCTTACTGGGCACATAAACACCATCTGTCCAACATTAGCTGTAAGGCACGGGGTGATCAATGACTTCTTCCTAAAAGTACAAAAGAGGCCACTTCATAAATTTATCAAAGTAAATATGAGCACTCAGGCCTATAAAATCATACCAAAAACACAAGACTTCCCAAAACTTACTGAACACATTAGACCCAGGAAAGGCTGCAACACCCTTACTTGGGCAGGTCAACACAGAGGAAAGGTCTCCATGGACCTGTCAGCTGACCACCTGCCGTAGCTCAGCTGAATGCCCAGGGTTGACATGCCCTACTGGAATTGCTTTCTGTCTATTTGTCCATTCATCCAGAGAGATCTGGTCCTGCATCCACAGATCCATACCTCACTTCTGCGACATGACACCACTCTTCAGTCACATGATCAACCCTGTGGCCCTGCAACCTGATTCAGAGGAGACTCCAGTAGACCACCAGCCAGGTTGATTTTCTTATCCCCCTCATACTGTCCCGCAGAGACTCTCTTCCTGTTTGGAGCTCCTTGAACTCTGCTGCACACTCTAATCTTTTGTCACCATTCTGCAACCTCCTGCATTAGGCGGGTGTGCTGGTTTGGATGAGGATGTCCCCACAGGCTCATATATTCAAATAGTTGGTCCCTTGTTGGGAGAACTGTTCGGGAAGGATTAGGAGATGTGGCTTTATGGGAGAAGGATATGAAGTTTCAAAATCCCAACCCATATCCAGTTAGCTCTTTCTTTCCACTGCCTTGCCTGCATGCCTGCTGCCATACTGCCTACCATAACGGTCATGGACTTGTCCTCTGAAGCTGCAAGACTCCAATAAACTATTTCTTCCATAAGGTTCCTTGCCATGGTACTTTATAAGAGCAGTACAAAGGTAGCTAAGAAATCAGAATTCTCCAGATGAATGGAATGAGCAAAGGGAATATAACAGATATTTTGGGGGGAAACATATTAGAATGACTTACATGGGCTGGAGAGATGGTTCAGTGGTTAAGAGTTTGAGTGCTCTTCCAGAGGTCCTGAGTTCAATTCCCAGCAACCACATGGTGGCTCACAATCATCTGTAAGGGGATCTGATGCCCTCTTCTGGTGTGTCTGAAGACAGCTACAGTGTACTCATATGTAAAATAAAATAGAATGACTTGCATGATACAGTCTGAGTAGCCCAACAGTGACTATGTGCATACTTGGAGGCTCAGAATATAGTTTAGCCCACAAGACTGGATGATCCACTCATCAGTCCCAATATGGTTATGGTGTTGAAGTCATAAAGACTTTCCGGAGAACCACTAGTCTTCAGTTTATGTTGAAAGGCTGAATAAACAGGGTTCTGATACTAGAGAAAGATCCTAATGGTGGAGGCAGCAGCAGCTGTAGCCTCAGTGGAATATATGCACTCATCAGCAGGTCAAAACCATGCAGAGAAAACTAGCGCTGCTTTCCCATTACATCTCTTTACATATGGCTGCCAGAAAAAGGGCTTTCCCCTCTAGGGAAAGGTCTTCCCCTCGTCTAAGAAATACAGACTTTCTCAGAGGTATGTTTCTTAGTCGCATCCAAAGCTAATCTATCGGCAACCAAGATTAGCCATCATATTTACCTGTGAGCAGATGATAGATGACTGACAGACAGGCAGACAGACAGGCTGTGCTGTGTGTAATATGTGATCTGAGGGGAAGTGTTAGTGTTTAAGAATGGAACCTGAGGACCCATGTTTGCCTTGGCCTGCTATCACGTGACTTAGAGCAACTTGGAAATCACTGCCAACCAAACCACTGCATCCTGTGGATTTATTGTTGCTCAATAAATACCAATGCCATGGAAAGACCACAGATATTTGTATCATTTCTGTCATATCATGCTCTTGGCAATAATAGGGCTCATTTAGAATAATTCTTATGCACGGCAAGGGCTGACTTGAAGAGGAGATCATGCCCTCTGCTCTGCCGTAAGCCTTAACTCAAAGCCATTTTGTTAGAATACTGCTTGAGAC
This sequence comes from Tokudaia tokunoshimensis, assembly GCA_036184795.1. Classification (NCBI taxonomy): domain Eukaryota; kingdom Metazoa; phylum Chordata; class Mammalia; order Rodentia; family Muridae; genus Tokudaia; species Tokudaia tokunoshimensis. Next base: position 56,113,196 of record BTHU01000006.1, read on the forward strand.
TTGATGTTCTTGACCACTGCTGTACCATACCTGTTCCAGATGTTCTGTCCAATCTTTCTTCTTTCTTGCTTCCTACTCTATGATGCTATGACCACCTTCATAAGCAACTCTTTGAGCACACAAAATATGTAGCTTTCCAACTGTACTCGATAAAGCAACAGTTCACAGTGCAGGAAAGGGTGGGGCAGGGCGGAGCAGGGTGGGTGGGGCGGGCCAGGGCAGGGCAGGGCAGGGCAGGTTCCAGAGCTGTTAGTGAACCTTACTCTCTCCTTGATGGTTAAACTGTGGGTCCTGGGGAGTCCAAGCCCTCAGTCTTAAGATGCCCAGAAACCCAGTGTATTATTTCTGTGCCCATTGTGGCCATCATGTATGCACCTCCTGATAATGAGTTTTAATCTTTTGTCATAGAAAATTTCTAAATATTTTTAAATAGAGGTAAAATTAATGATCCTATGTATCTATAATCAAATTATCTTCAGCAATTATTAATACCTGACCAGTTTTGCTTCATTTACAAGCAACTACTTGGTTGAATTGTAATTTTCATCACCTGTTGATTTAGTAGTATGGATGTTCATTTCCAGCTTTTCGGAGTTTCTCACATATAAGTAAGCTCCCTTTTACTGTAATCTGAAATGTTTGATGATGGTTGTCTCAACAGAGTTTTCAAAATTTGGCTTGATTTGATTTAGATTACTTGCCACATGGTTACATAACCCAAGCAAGGTTTAAGGTCTGTGATCATTTACTGAAATATGTGCAGAAAAGTATTTGCAGAGATATCCTGGATGAGTCAGGAGTCTGCCCTGAATGGAAGGCAGCACAGACTGGTCTCAGGAACAACCACCCACTTCTGGATCTTGCCAACCACTCAAATGGTTTAGTCTCTGACCCAAACTCCCACAGACTGGGGCCTCCAGGATTCAGACACCCTGACTGGTTAGGAAGTGGTGTAGCAAGAGTCAGCCTCTTCGTTACTCTGGCTACTGTACCCTGTCAATCACCCTAAGGGTTTCCCATGGCTCCTGCTTCCTCCCCACCCACCTCATCTCCGTTTTTCTGCTCTCATTGTTTACCAAGTGCTTCTCTATTTCTATTTGTTTTCCAACTTTCAAGTTTTTCCCACAGTTCTAGTTAGTGAAAGTTCCTTTCTCTGTTGTTCTAATATGGTTTGGGGTTTAAACTTTTCCTTTTAAACACATATGGCAATGATTAAGAATGTGGACTCTGGTCTCAAGCTGTCTGGGTTGAGTCTTGGCTATATTTCCTAACTGTGTGCCCTTTGGTTACTGTATTAGCTTCTCTGTGCTTCAACTTCCTTGATTTCATGATGAATATCAATGGTTCACAGGGTCATCATGAAGACTGGACATTCTGTCCTTGGAATGCTCAGAGCTGCTTCTGTTCACTATCTCAAATGAGGACAATACTGAATGTGAAAGTCAAAGACAAGACCCGAATTCAAAGCAGTCTTTCAAATGAAAGCTCTTGCTTTTGTATCATCGAAAAGGTACTCACTGAGTCTAACAACTGTAAGTTGGTGATCATCCATAATATACTTGTTTGTCTTCGAATTATTACAATGAAATACTACACACCCAACAACTTATAAACAACATAAATTTGTTTCCCAGAACCAGGAGCTCATCTTTCAAGTCATTCCAGATCTGAACAAATTGGGAACTGAGATTAACCATCACAACGTTCAAGCATGAAAAAGGAGTATAACAACATTTGAAGCAAAAAAAAATGTGGAAAAAAACCACAAAAATATGAGTTCAACATAAACAAAATAACATAAACTGGAAAACTCAACTGTACAACCATACCATGGGTGATGATGGTAAGATTTGCTCTCCTACAATTTCAGAGTGGTTGAGATATTGAAGCAGGAGTGTATCTGTTCTGAGACAGTGTTTCATGTGTGCTACAAATGCTGAGAACACAGGACTGGAGATGACTCCACGCTTAAGAGCACTGGCTGCCCCTGCAGAGGAACCTGAATTCAATTCCTAGCACCCACATGGCAGCTCTCAATCATACTCTAGTGCCAGGGGATCTGATATGGTCCCCTAAATTCCTCAGGTGCCAGGCATCCACATGTTGCTCAGATATACACTCAGGCAAAACCCCTATACATTTACAATAAAATTTAAAGATAAATCTATAAGGAAGAAGAAATATTCTTTTAAACAAAAAGGAAAAAAGTTGGTGTCCAGTTTAAATGGGATGAAAGGAGGCCATTTTCTACAAATTGCTACGAATCAGAGTAAATGTACTGGTTATCTGCACAGAACAGCCCAAAGTCTTCATTCTATTGGATAAATTTTGGCTTCACGATGAAATATTACTTCAAGGGTGGAACATTAATTTGTTAAGTTTTGTAAATACTCGATTTATCTTCATTGCAAAGAAAGGACTTCCTTGAGATTTCAGTGCCCAATGTTCTCTTAGGCTGCAGGGATGGCTTGGTAGGCAAGCATTAGAACCTGAGTTAAATTTCCAAAATACACATAAAAGTCCATGCATAATGGCATGCAGGGCTGGAGAAGAAGAGATGGGTTTGCAATATGTGGGTCTTGGGGGCTACTGGATCTAACCAGTAGACCCAGATCAGTAACCAAAAACCAAGCTGCTTGCCATCTGAGGAAAGCGATTCAAAGTTGTTCTCTAGTCTCTCCAAACACAGATGCATACTGGTGAATAAACAACTGTAGACACATATGTACCCACACAGAAATGAAACAGGCATGCATGTGCACAAGCACACAGACACACACACACAGACAGACAGACAGACAGACACACACACACACACACATACACACACGCACACACACTTTCAAGAATATGTCAGAGAAACTCCTGACCATCCATAAAAATTACCTTTTATAGTATCTCAATGAAACAAACAAGATCTGCTAATTGTGAATTTACTGAAAACTTACTTAGGGGAACAAACCCTGTTTTTTACATTGTCATTATTGCACATTGTGTTTGGAAATTACCTAGAACGATTGTTGAAAATTCTTTGAACACATGAACACATGCACTTTCCTCAGACTCAACTTCTGGATCTGGAGATCAATAAAAATGATTAATTTTAATTTTTTTCTAAGTTTTTTTATTTACATTCCAAATGATTTCCCCTTTTCCGTTTCTTCCCTCCCCAAAAGTCCCATAAGCCCCCTTCCCTCCCTCTGTTCCCCATTCAACCCCCTCTCACTTCTCTGTCCTGGCATTCCCCTACATCCAGTCTTTCCAGGACCAGGGGTCTCTCCTTCCATCTTCTTAGACATCTACTGATATGTGAATTGTGTCTTGGGTATTCCGAGATTATGGGTTAATATCCCCTTATCAGTTACTGCATACCATGTGTGCTCTTTTGTGATTGGGTTACCTCACTAAGGATGATATTTTCCAGTTCTGACCATTTGCCTAGGAATTCATTGTTTTTAATTAGTATTCCATTGTGTAAATATACCACATCTTCTGAATCCATTCCTCCATTGAGGGACATCTGGGTTCTTTCCAGCTTCTGGCCATTATAAATAAGGCTATGAACATAGTGGAGCATGTGCTGTAATTCTGAAAGCCCAACCTTTCCTTAACAAGTGAAAGATCTGTATGACAAGAACTTCAAGTCTCTGAAGAAAGAAATTGAAGAAGACCTCAGAAGATGGAAAAATCTGCCATGCTCATGGATTGGCAGGATTAATATAGTAAAAATGAGCATCTTACCAAAAGTAATACACAGATTCAATGCAATCCCCATCAAAATCCCAACTCAATTCTTCATAGAGTTAGAAAGAGCAATTCAAAAATTCATCTGGAATAACAGAAAACCCAGAATAGCTAAAACTATTCTCAAGAGTAAAAGAACCTCTGGGGGAATCAGTATCCCGGACCTCAAGCTGTACTACAGAGCAATAGTGTTAAAAACTGCATGGTATTGGTACAGTAACAGACATGTAGATCAATGGAACAGAATTGAAGACCCAGAAATGAATCCACACTCCTATGGTCACTTGATCTTTGACAAAGGAGCTAAAACCATCCAGTGGAAAAAAGATAGCCTTTTCAACAAATGGTGCTGGCTCAGCTGGAGGTCAACATGCAGAAGAATGCAAATTGACCCATCCTTATCTCCTTGCACTAAGCTCAATTCTAAGTGGATCAAAGATCTCCACATAAAACCAGACACACTGAAACTAATAGAAGGGAAACTAGGGAAGAACCTTAAATCCTGTTGCAAATTCTTTGCTTCTTGAGAAAAGTCCTGGCAGAAGAAAGGGGCCCGGGTGGCCACCTAGTGGCCAGTGTGGAGTACTATCGCTATGATGGTGAAATAAAAACTATGTGTGCTTTATTTCCCTAAGTATAGTGAAAATGCCATTGTCTATCAAAAATTCGACAAATAAATAATCATATATACATATTTGCATATATATTGAAATAGGTTCATCTATTTGAATGCAATTCCAAAATTCCATGAAGCTTTCTCTTCTACAGGATGACCAGTTGCCTTAACATGCAATTTAATAGCTGTCCATTCATGGTTTTTATTTGCTTGTTTGGTTTTTGTTTGTTTTGAGATAGGGTTTCTCTATGTAGTCCTGGATGTTCTGGAACTTGGTTTGTAGACCAGGCTGACCTCAAGCTCTCAGAGATCCACCTGCATTTGTCTCCTGAGTGCTGGGATTAAAGGCATGTGTCAGCACACCCCAGCTTTGTTCATGGTTTTTAAGGAAAGATACATTGAATGTTGACCTTGTTATTCTAGTTAGCACTTCATTTTGACAACTACAAGTAAAAGAATATTGAGCATTAAAGTCTATGATAGAGGAGACCTAAATTAAAATGTCATTCACCAATAGGATTAACTAATTAGTTAGTTAAATTATCAACTGGATTAATTAATTAACTACAAAATCACTTACTTAATTAATAATTGTCTGTGGGATTAATTCCTAATTGACATTTTTATGATATTGTAGTGAGGTATTCATCAGAGAAAACTGCTTGGACATGGGTTTAAGCCAATAAAAAGTCTTTATTAGCTAGTAGGCAACTACACTGGATGCTCAGGGTCCCAGCGTAGCCATGAGCCTTTCTCGGGCTTTGTGAAATGGGCTTTTAAGCATTATAAACATGTTCTGATTGACATGCTTCAGTGAACAAGAACATTTAGCCAGAGCAGAAGAACAGAAACCAGAAATCAAGGTTAGTACCTTTTGAGACTTTCCCAGAACTATGGACTTTGATGAATTGAGCCTTTGTTTTAGTTTTGGCAGGTGGTACTGCCTACGTGCTGAGTTTCACAGCCTGAATAGCACTTTATCACAGTGTCAGTATGGTCTCAGGGCCTACTAAGGTCTGGCTCTATTAATATATCTGGTACTTTCTTTGTGAAATGGGCTAGTTTCAATAAGGACTTCTTTCTTCCTTTCTCCACCCCCTTTTTTTCTTTTTGGTTAGCTTTGCGATAAGACTAGAAATCACATTCTTGTCAGTATTGTGTTATAAGAACAGCATCACCTCTCCTTTTGTACGATGTCAGAATTTGCAGGTTTTCTGGGTTGTTGGCATTTCTTTTCATTTTAAAAGCTGCCTAGACGATACCCTCCCCACTGGTGTCTTAGGAAGATGAATCTTTACATTGACTCATGACTATAAAAGTACAAAGTCCCTCCCTTGCTTTCTGCATTCACCTTCTGAACTTTCACATTCTCGAAACTATTTGTGTCTGAGCAACTGCGATCCTATGATACGCCTATGCTCTGATGAGGCAGCCCAGGCATAAAACTCAGCCTGTTGTCAACTCCATCAAACGGTGCCCACTCTGATGTAGGGCAGAGTGTAAATTTCAGTGAATAAACAAAACATTAAAATTAACCAAAAAAGGACTCCTTCAACCCTAGAATTTGTGAATTTGTCACAGCAGATCGGAAGGAATGGAAGAAAGAAGGAGAAATGTAGGTTAGAGCCACTCAGACTATCTGAACACCAGGCAGCTGGGCTCTTCTGCCTGTCCACAGCTGGAGAACCCACGCAGACCATTCCTGCACATGACCTCTATGCTCACTCCAAAGGCCTCTGGCAAATATAAACTTGTTTCCCATTTTTGGTTGAGCAAAGGACATTTTTGCTCAGTTCAGACGCTCAATTTCACAGGAAACTCAGAACACGGAGGAGTAAACAGCCAGTCAGACCTCAGGAGCTTACAACTGCACATGTTTAAGCTTTCAAAGAATCATTAAGCAGAAGAAAGTTGTTTCTAATATAAACCATGTGTCTATGTGTGTCTGCATGTGTATGCATGTGTATGCTTGTGTGTGTCTGTGTGTCTATATATGTGTCTGTATGTTTATATATTTGTGTGTATGTATGTGTTTATGTGTATGTCTGTGTATGTATCTCTATGTGTACATGTGTGTTTACATGTTTATGCTTAATGAATAAGCAACTCACAGTAGAAGTCTACCCAGACTAGAAAGACAGACAAAAAAACATTTATTGTCTATGAGGCTGTTTATGGCACAGTAACAATTTTATTTATAGCCTATAAATTGCTTGGCTTGAAGGCCTAAAATTTGTGGCAAAGCGCCATTTTATACCAGACAAAAGTTTCAGAATATTAAAAATGAAAGCAATACTGAGCCTTCACTTTCATTGTCAATAAAAGTAGGTGATCTCACATAAATTATTCCAGATTAACTTCAATTTAAAAAAATTTTTTTTAGTTGTAATGTTTGGGGTATCTCTCCTACCACCACCTTGAGCCTCCTCAGATTGCTGGCCAAATTTCTCTTGGCCCTGATTGCCAGGGCAAATAAAGAGGAGATTAATCAGCAGAATGAATGGCTAAGATTGGAGGCTTGCCGGAAGCTCAGAACAAGACTTTACAAAGGAAACATAGTGTCCAACAATAACAAACACTAGATGATATTAGCTCCTTACGTTGGCGAGGGTGTCACATAGAGACCATGTGGAGCTTTGTATGCCATAGGATCAAGTGTTCACTCTATAAGCTAAAGTTGGTTTGAAATACTGAGTATGAAAATCTAAAGGTGCCCTAAAGCCACCAGGACAACGGCCAGATGGCATCCGGTTATGACCATTGACTTCAAGGGCCAGAGGGCATCTAATCACAGCCTTTGACTTCCACAGTTTCTCCCTTTGGCTGGAAAAATTTTAAGCTGTGAAGAGTTCTTGAGAGAACAGTGTCTGGAAGTATCCAGAAAATTCTCAACAGCTATTGCCAAAAGAGGGGCAAAATTCATTTTAGATAAAAAGAAAATGAGGGAAATATGTGCATTTCGTTACCAAAACCCTTCCCCCAAACCCTAATATCAAAGATGTGGTTTTTCCCTTACCTTTTTTTCTGGTAGAGTAGCTTGCATCTATAAATGGCTCATCAAGTACATTGTCCCTGTTTTTTACAATTTCCAATGCCTGGAATTTCCTTAAGACTCACTTGGAACCAAATGAGGGATGAAGGTGTGACATTGAGATTAATATACTAAGGGATCAGGGATTTCTGCTGCCTCTCATGAAGTACTGTTTGGAAAACGTGGGTTACTATGAAGAGATACTGTTCCATAACATCTCTGTCTCAGTGAATGGGTTTTGACCCCAGGGTACTATGAGAATAAAGAGCCATAACTGCACAGACTTTGTTCGATGGGTAGGGTAGTTTGAATGAGAATAGTCTCCCAGTCTCATAGGTTTAAATACTTGGTCCTCAGTTGGTGGAACTGTTTGGGTAGGATTAGAAGGTGTGGTTTTTGTGGGAGCATGTGTATCATTTGGGGAAAGGCTTTGGTGTTTCAAAAGCTCAAGCCATTTCTCAGTTATTACTCTCTGCCTCATTACTGTGCCTGTGGATCATATATAAGCTCTCAGTTCCTGTCCAGCACCATGCCTTCTTGCCTGCTGCCATGATGGTCATGGACTCTAGCCATGAGTCTCAAACTGAATGCTTTCTCTCATAAGTTGCCTTGGTCATGATGTTTTTCTCATGGCAATAGAAAAGTAACTAAGATAGGATTTAGTAGCAGTTAAGTGGGGGACTGTGACAAACTTGAGCATGCTCTGTTGTTTTAAGAAAGTAGAAAACTTTAGGACTTTAGACTAAGAAAGTTTAAACACTCTACATAGGCCTTAAGAAGCCATCCTAGTAGGTCCTTAGAAAACAGTAGTGCTGGAATGTATGCTATGGAGGCCCCAGTTCAAGAGGTTTCAGACTGGAACAATATTAGCAACTTGGCTAGAGACCATATTTGTGATATTTTGGCAAAGAATGTGGCTGGATCTTGTTCTAAGAATCTGCCTGAGGAAAAACTGAAGGGTTTTGGACTAATTTCATTGGCTAATCCTGACACCGCTCTGTTATTATCCTAGTCCACTCTTATTCAGGTCTACAATGAAAAGGAGCAAGCAGGAAAACAAGAAACACAAAATGTACAGTTTGAGGAGAAAAAGAGCACCAGGAAATTTAACACTGGGGTCAAGATTTGTGCTGAAAGAGATGGGACAGGTCTAGTGTGAAATGGAATATAGGGAGTGGTGTCCCCAGTGCAAGGCCACACCCAACCAGGGTTCCAATTTATAAAAGGAAAAAGTCATAAGGCAGTATCTGTCCACAAAAGTCAAAGTTTATGCAAATATAATTCAAAGAGGGGGTCCATGCTCCATCTCAAGTGAGCAGACTAATTTGGCAGAATCAAACACATGGGTTTGGCTTTGGAGTCTTGAAGGATACAAGAGTAAAGGGGTTGTGGGACCTTCATCTGGGGTTGAGAGCCACTAAGACCGGGAGTGTTTCAGGGGAGTCCCTGCAGAGAGGCTCTGGTACATGAAACTGGGAAAAAGAAGCTTTGGTTGTGTTAGAGACCTCAAGATGTTGGAAGAGCCCTGGGATGTATGGCAGGGGAATCTGCAGACAGGGATGGAAGGATGGAGCCCTCGACCTGAGACACAGAGTTGGAGAGGATTTAGAGTTTACTCTGTAGAATTTTCCAGTCTTGCATTGGTCTAGTTTTTGCTTCCTTTCTGCTTTTGGGATGGTTATGTGTATTCAGTGCTATTTGGAAGCATGCAATTTTTCCTTCTATTTTATAGGACATTACAATTAAGAAATTGCCTTGAATCTCAGAAGAGACTTTGAAATTTTATACTGGGTTTAAACTGTGAAGATCTATGGGGACCACTGAGGTTGAATAATAGAAAATACATTTTCTATTATGTTAGGGTCATAAGCCTATGGGGGGGGGGCCAGGGAATGGAATGTGGTGGTTTAAATCAGAGTGGCCCCTCATTGGCTCATAGGTTCGAATACTTGGTCCCCAGTTAGTGGAAGTATTTAAGAAGGACTGGAAGACCTTTGTTGAGAGAGATACATCATTTGGCATGGGCTTTCAAAAGTTCAAGCTATTTTCCAGTTAGCTCTCTCTACCTTTACTGTGCTTCTGGATCAGATGTGAGCTCTTAGCTACTGTCCAGCACCATGCCTGCCTGCCTGCCTGCCACCATACTCCCTGGCACGATGGTCCTGGACTCCAATCCTCTGGAAGTGTGAGCCCAACATTAAATATTTTCTTTTATAAGTTACCTTGGTCGTGGTGTTTTGTCACAGACATCGAGAAGTAACTAAGACAGTGGTGGGGGGCTTAATGACAGAAGCAGGGTCCCCAGAGATAGCAAGACCCTTAGAGCTCCATGACTTCTCTCATAAGTAAGGAATATATAGTAGTCAGGACAAAAGTGGCTTCATCTGAGTCAAGTGGATTCTATTTTATCTCAAGTTAATATCAAGGTCATCAGAAACATTCATCAGGGTCTGAGTTGTAAAGCTCTGCATCCTGCTCTGTTTTACTAATTTACTCAATGTAAGAAGACTGTGTATGGAAATCTAACCCAGAATATTTAGAGGCAGTCACAGCAATTACAACTCATGATAGCTTCCTGTCAAGTGGAATCTGCAGTGTGGAATACCATCAGTTGTGTACAAGTCAAATGAAGCAGAGAGCTATCCCAGCCATGTCCTGCCCTGATTCCCAACTCATATGCAACTTTAAGATGCAATGCAGTGGTTTCTTTAGGCCACTATACTTGGGAATCATCTGTCGGGGGCAATGGCTAAATAGAGCCCTAAGTTTCCATCTCCTCACTTTGAAATCTTTGATGTACTATCATTATTATGTGTTTTCTTTCCTGATGCCATAACCTGGGTTAGCTATTGCCTGTATAAAGTATCTTATCCCAGAGGCTCATTTATTATATTAGGATTTTATACAAGCTTATTCTTGTCTGCGACCATCTTAATGGTGGCGAAGATTGTATCTGAATTGTTTCTCATGGTGCTTTCTGAACCAGTAGCATCTTGTGGATTGTGTGCAATCAATAAACCATTTAATTTCTGAATATGTGTCTTATGTGACTAAACTTTAATCTCTAGTTGCACTACCCAGAAACCCCTTGTCTCTTAGATGGTCATCTTGTAATAAAGTCAGCTGGATAGGATGTATTTCAGTAAAGTGTAAGGGCAGCATGTGCTGAATAATCCACTTAGCCACCTAAGGTACAATATATATGAAAGATTAAGAAATAAATATGTGTCAAGAAGTGTAGCCTAGAGATTGTATCCTAAGCATGTGTTAGGCCCTGAGGTCAACAGCCAGCAGAGGATGGGAGGAGAAAAAGGAAAGGAAGAGAGGAGAGGAGAGGAGAGGAGAGGAGAAGAGAGGGGAGGGGAGGGGAGGGGAGGAGAGGGGAAGGAGAGGAGAGGAGAGGGGAGGGGAGGAAGAGGAGAGGAGAGGAGAGGAGAGGAGAGGGGAGGAGAGGAGAGGGGAGGAGAGGAGAGGGGAGGAGAGGAGAGGAGAAGAGAGGAGAAGAGAGGAGAGGAAGAGGAGAAGAGAGGGGAGGAGGGGAGGGGAGAGGAGAGGAGGAGAGGGAAGGGGAGGAGAGGGGAGGGGAGGAGAGGATAGGAGAAGAGAGGGGGGAGGGGAGGGGAGGAGAGAGGAGGGGAGGAGAGGAGAGGAGAGGGTGAGGAGAGGAGAGGAGAGGAGAGGAGAGGAGAGGAGAGGAAGAGGAGAGGAGAAGAGAGAAAGAAGAGAGGAGAGGAGGGGAGAAGAGAGGGGAGGAGGGGAGGGGAGGGGAGAGGAGAGGAGGAGAGGGAAGGGGAGGAGAGGGGAGGGGAGGAGAGGATAGGAGAAGAGAGGGGGGAGGGGAGGAGAGGGGAGGGGAGGAGAGGAGAGGGTGAGGAGAGGAGAGGAGAGGAGAGGAGAGGAGAGGGAAGAAAAAGGAGAATGATAATGAAAATAAAAGAAACAGATATGGAAGAACTTACTTTCAAATATTCAATTGACCCCATTTTTTATCTTTTTTAATTTTTAGTAATCAAAGTTGAGTGAGCTCAGATCAGTGCTAATCTCATAACTTTTATGAATAAGGAGACTATTAAGATTGTGAAGCCCCATGGTCTGCTTTACAAATGAAGAAAAATGCTTTCCCGTGGGCTATAAATAAGACATCTGTCAATTGGCAAATGTTCCCACAAACAAGTTCATTTCATAACAGTAAAACTGTCAAGGACACGTTTATACTGAAAATATACAACTAGGAAAGTTTTACAGGAGGCAGATGTCATGGAAGGCGATGAGTTGAGCCAAGCTACCCAAAGGATGGAATTTTTACAAAACAAAGATCAGAACAAGCATGCGTGCATGTGGGGGTATGAACACACACACACACACACACACACACACACACACACACACACACCCCTTATGTTTCTTTGTAAATTCCCACAAAGGAATACATTCTAGAGGTTTCTAAACTACACTGAGGAGTAACTAATGAAATGGTTGGGAGTTTTCTCAAGCCCAGGCTCTGGCTGTTGCAGGTAGGAACTTCAGTTCCCGACACTTGCCTGTTATTTACAACTTCTAATTGTCTGTTCTTCTGTTGCCAGAGCATGAGTGGGGACCCCCTTAGACTTCCCCCTCACACAGCAGCAGCCCCACAAAGTGATTTCCCTGCAGTATTCTCTAAAGAATGAAATACCAACTTACTGTCCTCCTCTTCAAAGTTCAGGGTTTCCTACAACACACATGATCAAGCATTTCCTGTCAAAGTAGGTTTCAGAATGGGCTTGGGGCCAATATGACTAATTGCATTTTTCCTAATATATGACAAAACATGTTATCTTTGTGTCATACTTTATTTTTCTATTTGCATTTTAAGATTTAGGGTGTCAGTTTCATGTTGTATCTTTTAAAGTTTATCCACCATCATGCAGGAAGGAAATCCCTCTTGGAGTCATGTGTTATTCAATTTTGCTTAAGGGTGAGATGATTTTACCCAAATAAGAAAAGAATGAAAGACAGAAGTACTACTCATTAAATCAAGGATTTTTCCCACACAGTTGTCCTGTCTTCTCTTATTCATTTTGGTTTGTATTTTCAGACTGTCTCATTAAGTAGCTCAGGCTGTCCTGAAAAGACAGTGTGCAGCCCAGGCAGGCCTTGAACTCACAGTGATCCTCATGTGAATGCTGGGCTTACAGACATGACCCACTATACTTGGCAGTCTCATTTCTCTCTAGTTCAAATTTTATAATGAGTGTGAGATTATAACTTTCTGCTAAGTTTGTTTAGGTGATACTAATGTGGGGATTATCTGCTTACATTTCTCATGAGTTCATTTGGGTTCTAGCTAGTTCTTATTAGGACTCAGCTAAACACTCAAATCACACTGAACATAAACTTACCACTGAGAGGAGACAAACAAAATGCTTTATAAATGCTTTGTTCCAGATAAATACATTCAAGGAAATGAGGTAGGATACTTCTCAAAAGATTTGATTTTCTAAGAGACACAGCAATGATTTTTTTCTTGTAGTGGAAATAATTTTTTCATATATCATGATTATGATTTCCCTTCCCCCAAACTCCTCTTGGTCACCCCCTTTCTGTTTCTCATTAGAAACAAACAGGGTTCTAGGGGATAATAATAAAGATAAAACAAAAACAAATGCATTAGAATTGGACAAAAGACACAAAAAATAGGAAAAGAATCTGAGAAAAGGCACAAGAGACAGATATAGTTACAGAGACCCATTCATTCATACTCCCAGGAATCCCATAAAAACTCAAAACCAAAAGCCATAATATCAGCAAAGGACCTGTAGGATTAAAAAGAGAGAGAGAAATAAAAATATAAAATATAAATGAAAAAGAGGAGGAAGGAGAGGAGGGAAAGGAAGAGGAAGAGGAGGAAGAGGAGAGAGGAACAGGAAGAAGAAGAAGAAGAAGAAGAAGAAGAAGAAGAAGAAGAAGAAGAAGAGGAGGAGGAGGAGGAGGAGGAGGAGGAGGAGGAGGAGGAGGAGGAGGAGGAGGAGGAGGAGGAGGAGGAGGAGGAGGAGGAGGAGAAGATGGAAGGTGAAGGAGGAGAAAAAAAAGCAGCAGCCCTGATATGACATTATGAGACTAAGAGCCTTGAAAGACACCACTGAGTTAGTTTTCTGTTGACCCTCTACTGGATGTCATATGGTCTACCCTTAAGAGTAGTTTGTTTCCCCAGTGAGACTTCCTTGTAGAAAACTAAGTTTCCATTTGCTAGTGGTTATCAATTAGATAACCACTTCTAGGATATGGATGAGGGCATGTGTTCACTTCAGCTCTAGGACCCCATCTGATACAGACCAGTCTCTGTGAGTTCACGTTTGTCTGTTGTGTCTGGAAGCAATGAGTTCATTGATGTCACCCATCACTCAGGCTCTTGCACTTTTCCTGACTCCTCTGCCTTCTTCACTGAACCCTGAGGGCTCATCATGTTTAGGGCTGAGTGTTTCGAGAAGGCTCACTCTCTGCGCATTTTCTGACTGTGAGTCTCTGTTCCCATCTACTGCAGGAGGAAGCTTCTCTGATGATGGCTGAGCAGGTCATTGATCTATGAGTTGACAATGTCATCATGGATCATTTTATTGCTGTTACTTTAGTAGAACTGTAGCATTTTGTTTTACTCTAGACCACTGAGCTATCTAGTCTCAAGCTCCAGTTCACCCAAGCAGCATCAGGTCTGGGTTCCCACCTTGTGAGTGGGCCTTAAGTCAAATCATACATTGACTGGTTATTGTCACAAGCATTGTGCCACCATTGCATTGGTGGGCACAAGTCTTATAGGCATGTCTTACAGGCAGGATTATAGATCTAAGGGTTTTCGGCTAGGTTGGTGTTTATCTTTCTCCTTTGGTAGAGTTCAGGATACCTTCTTGTATGGATGCCATCAGGAAGAGGTAAAGGCTTTATATAGGCACCAGATTGACTTCTCCATGTTCAATGAGTTATGTAGGTCTTGTCTTCAGCAATAGAGCCTTGTTATTAGTTGGTGGGAAAAAAGCCATAGGATTGGCAAGAGCCTGGGTTGTTTATGGATTCTTGTGGAACCCCTTTGGCTAACAACTCAAATTAGGTGTAACCCATTTCTGGTACCAGAAGTTTCATTTGGCAACAAGAATTGTCCAGGATTTTTTCCCATTATTTGCTGATTTTATTTACATGATCTTCACATTTGTATATATTTTAGGAAGTGTCTACTATATTAGGTTTCCATACTACTCTTCAAATGGTTCTTAATTTTATCTGTCTCTCCCTACATTCCATCCCTTGTTCAAGAGGGTGAGAACCTCTTCCTTCCCCACTTGATCCTCTCATTCCATTCCCTATTTGTCCATCCATAATTATCTATTCTATTTCCCTTTCCTTGGACAATATATCTGTTATGCCCCAACCCTATTCCATTTCCCTACATCTAACCTATGTGGTTCTATTGATTGTATCTTGGTTTCACTGACTTAAAAGCTAACATGCATACTTATTGATGTTGGTCACAGATACTGCAATAGAAAGAAAAGTTCATTGTCATTGTTAGGGTTTCATTGCTGTGAAGAGACATCATGACCACAGTAACTCTTATAATGGACAACATTTAATTGGAGCTGGCCTACAGGTTCAGAGGGTCAGTCCATTATCATCAATGGGAGCATGGCCACATCTGGACAGACATGAGGCTGGGGATCTGAGAGTTCTAACTCTTGTTCAAAGGCAGCTAGGGTGAGGGTCTTAAGGTCTATGCCCACAGTGACACACCTACTCCAACAAGGCCACACTTATTCCAATAAGGTTATACCTCCTAATTAATGATGCCACTACCTGAGCCAAGCATATACAAACCATCACACTCACCAACATGCTAAACCTTCATTTTCTGAAGGAGCAGAGAGGTACAGTCTTGTGGGGAAGACTGACCCCCAGTCAGCCCATACTAGTTACTTTATTCAAACACCTTAATTTGGGCTGGGAAAGTTTCCAGCTACCAAAGTTATCTTGCTCTTTGGTACTCATGAGCAGACATACAAATCTTAGTCCCTTTTGACCATGGCTAGCTGTATTCAAAAGTAAGAACTCCAGGTTTGCCCTGAGTGTCTTAGGACCAAGATTACTGTAGCTGCAAGCTCTCACATAGCACCAAGAGCAGACCTTCCAGAGAGACATTTATTCAAGATTCAAACAGTCTCATCGTAATTTCTCAGCCTCTGCTGATTGACCCAAACATTGCAAAGACTTTGCTCAAACATTGCAAAGACTTTGCTCAAACATTTCACTCAAAGTCAGACATAAAGGCTTTACTATGCATTTCATTTAAAGCCAGACATAAAGGTTTTACTATACATATTACTACATATGCATATATGTATATACATATACACATACATTTACATGTGCACACATATGTATATATATATACATATGTGTATATACATATATACGTATATATATACATATGTATATATATATACATACATACATATATACATATGTATATATATACATATGTATATATACATATGTGTATATACATATATATATATATATATATATATATATATATATATGTCTTTCTAGATCTGGGATCCGTTGCTATCTTATTAAGGTTTCTATTGTTGCAACAAAACACTATGACCAAAGGCAAGTTGGGGTGGAAAGGGTTAATTTGGCTTACACTTTCACATTGCTGCACATCATTCAAAGAAGTCAGGACTGGAACTCAAAAATGACAGGTACCTGGAATTAGTCAGGAGTTAATGTGGAGACCATGGAGGGGTGCTGCTTACTGGCTTGCTTAGCCTGGCTTTCTCAGATGCATTCTGATAGAACCTAGAACAACCAGCCTAGAGATGACCCCGCCCACCATAGGCTGAGCTCGTCCCCATTGATCACTAATTGAGAAAATGTCTTACAGCTGGATCTCATGGAGGCATTTTTCTCTCTCTGATGTCTCTAGTTCATGCCAAGTTGATAGACAATGCCAGTCAGTATTTCACTAAGGATAATTTTTTTTCCTAGTTTCATCCATTTACCTGAAAATTTCATGATTTCAGTTTTTAATGGCTATGTGAATCCTTCACTGTGTAAATGAATGATATTTTCTTTATCCATTCATATATTGGCAGACATGTAGCTTGTTTGCATTTCTGACTATTATAAGTAGCAATGAACTTGGTTGATCAAGTGTCTCTGTATAGCATATAGAATCCCTTAGATATATGCCCAAGAATAGTATAGTTGAATCTTGAGGTAGATCAATTCCCATCCTCCTGAAGAACCACCACACTGATAACTGTAGTGGCTGTACAGGTTTTCACTCTGACCAGTAATGTAGGAGTGTTCCCCTTACTCCACATCATCACTAGAATGTGCTGCCACTTGTGATCGTAGTCATTCTGACAGATATAAGATGGAATCTCAAAGTAGTTTTGACCTGCATTTCCCTGATGGCTAAGGATGTTGAACATTTCTTTAAGTGTTTCACAATCCTTGGAGTTTTTCCTCCTTTGAGTTCTCTGTTTAGGTCTGTAGCCCATTTTTAAATTGGGTTATTTATTTTCTAGATACCCATATTTTTTGAAGTAACAGTAAAATAAGTAAGAAATAAATAACAAAATAACAAAAAATAACAAAATAAATAAATAAATGCATAACAAAATTAAGTTATTTTTCAAATAACAGCAGCCAAGAACAGCCACATTTTCCTTAATATGCATCTCTCCCAGATAAGTGTAACATTCTGTTTCCATCCAGAGTGAGAAGATGGGAAAACATCTAACCAAGAATAGAATGATTGATGAGAGCTATGTTACAAGGAAGTTTGTTCTCTCACTGCAGTGAAAAAAAGAGCATGAATGTGATATTTTCAGATAGCAACCGAAATAGGAAGGGAAACGGATCGAGTGGGAAGGGGCAGGAGATGGAAAGAAAGATCAGAGGCTTTGCCTGGAACTGGGCAGGTAGGGCTGAGACACAGAAGCTGAAGTGGACCCTGGTGTGCTAATATGTCTAATGCCTTTTCTGCCATTACATCTTCCTGTTCACTCCATTTTTATCTGGGAATAAATTTCCTTGCAGGCAGCTAAGTGGATAGTGCATTTGCTGTGTACAAGTGGGCATTAGCATTCTGATGCCCAACAGTCAATAAATGTTACATCATCATTCTGATGTCCAACAGTCAATAAATATTACATCATTATTCTGATGCCCAACAGTCAATAAATGTTACATCATCATTCTGATGCCCAGCAGTCAATAAATGTTACATCACCATTCTGATGCCAGCAGTCAATAACTGTTACCTGAGGTGCCTGTCTCCCTGCCTGTAACGGCAGCAATAGCATCCAGGAAGCAGAGGCGGGGCATCCTTGGAAGAAGATGTCTAGCTAGACTAGCTGGATTGGTTAGCCATGGCTTCAAGTGAGAGACCCTCTGTCAGTATATACAGTGGATAGCAATTAAAAAAACTCCCAGTGTCAACTTCTGGCCTCCACATGCATGTGAACATACACACGCATGAAGGTATATACACTCAGTGTCACACACTCACACTCAGAGACACATACACCACAGACACAGGCACGTACACACACACACGGACACTCAAACTCAAACTTACACACACAAAGTCACACACAAACACACACTCTCACATACACACATTATTATATATTATATGTTATATGCTATATGTTACATGTTATATGTTGTATGTTACATATATCATGTACTATACATCATGTATCATATATAAATTATGTATTATGTATCATAATATATACTGTACTATATTATATACTATATATTATATCACATATTGCATATCACATATGTTATACATATTACCTATTACATATTATCTATTACCTATTACATATATTATGCATGCTGTATTATATATCATACATTATACTATATACTGTATACTGTATTTTATATATTATGTAGTATATATTAATTTATATATTGTATATAGTATGTAGTATACTATGCATTATGTAGTATATAGTATATATTATATAGTATATATAAATATATATTATATAAGTGCACTAATATGTTACATACATATTATAATATATAGTATGTTATATATATTAGTGTATATATAGTATATAATATATATTATCATACATATAATATAAGTATAATATAATATTGTATATATAATATGTTAATATACTGGTTAGGATATGCATATTATATATAATGTACATAGTTTTATATATTATATAATATATATTACATATACAATATATATGTATAAATAATATTATATAGATTAGTGTAGTGGTCGATTTTATCATCCACTTGACACAAACTGGGGTCATCTGGGAAGAGGAAACCTCACTTGAGGAATTGCCTGTCTCAGATGACTGTAAGAAACTCTCTTGATTGATGACTGATGTAGGAGTGCCCAGCACACTGAGGGCAGCACAAGCCTTAGGCAGGTTGACCTGGGCTGTGTGAGAAAGCTGACCATGAGCAAATGAGAGAGCAAGTCAGCCAATAAGCAGCTGTCTTCTGTGGTTCCTGCCTCTGATTGCGATTATGTGCCCATCCTCAATCCTTCCATTATTAAGCATGACCTGGAAGTGTAAGATGAAATAAATCCTTTCCTCCTCAAGTTGCTCTTGGTCATGGTTTGGCACAGCAACAGAAAGTGAAAGGAAGTAAAACAGCATTCCTTTTTGTTCCTTGGGATCTTAAGACATATTTCTTCATAGGTTTTTCTTTTGGATTGTACTTTCTGGGGTCATTTTGCCATGCCTCACAAGGTTTTATTGTTTTAGTGTCTACATCTTAGCAGAACTTTTCTCATCTCTCTCTTTCTCTCAGTGGTATGTCCTTGCTGTGTCCCACTGCATATCAAATATAATAACATTATTTGAAAGCCCCTTCAGAACTAGTTAATAATGAAATAGTAAACAAAGCCCTGGTTCATGAAGTAGTTGGAATCTAATTAGGGTCTGAAGAGAAACAATGCTTCTATGTTAGAGGACTATAGCTTGAAACGAGGTTTGAGATGAGGAAGGGTTTGGTCATCTGGGCAAGGATGACAGAGGACGAAGACCTTAAAGGACAACTAGGTGACCAACGAAAGAAAGAAAGAAAGAAGGAAAGAAAGAAAGAAAGAAAGAAAGAAAGAAAGAAAGAAAGAAAGAAAGAAAGGGGGAGGGGCAAAGGCAAAACAAGCCAATGAGAACCCAGAAGAGATAAAGGTAAACAAACATGATGTTTGCAGGTCTGCCGGAAGAGTTGTTAGGAGCACAGTTCCTATAGAGGCACATTTACAAAGCTGTGGGGAGAGAGATTAATCCCAAAGCTGTGCCCCTTTCTTCCTTCCTCCTCATGAGGAAATTAAAGAAATGACATGAGACTCTTGCACATTAGTCTTGTGTGTCCACAAGAAGAACTACCAGTGACATTTTGTGCCTGAGATGTGAGCATGTGTGTTTCTGTACTCAACCCACAAGCAGATTATTTTTTCTAATTTCATCTGACATTTTCTCATCACCATAGACTAAATCTTATCGCTAATATGTCAAAGACAATGATACACAGTAAAATAAAAGTCACCCAAATGATGATTACATGCCCACAAGATGAGTTCACCGGTGTGAATAACCTCAATGGCCTGATTCACTTTTTAAAACAAAATCTAACAATAGATTTGAAATAATTCAAGTATCTGTGTAGAGCAGAGACCCAAATCAAAATTATAACCTCTCATTTTACCTCGTGCCAAGAGAGAAAGTTTTCTCTTCCATAAGTATGACCTTTAAATTCTCAGCTCTGTTGGACATCTAACACTTCAAAAAACCCCACCAGTACTCTACAAAGAACAAATAATAATCACAAAAAGTGTCTGTTCTGTGGTAAAGCAAATTCCTGACAGGTTCCTCCCTAAATAAAAATAAATGGAATGACTAGCGTAAAATTTATGTGGTCCACACAGAAATAGTTGGACTACATCAGGACCTCAAAAATGTCTGGTGAAAAACACAGGAACCACATAGGGGTGAACTTCCTATTGAGGAAACCTTTTGGATTAAGGAATCCCCTTCAAGAGAAGCAAAGGGGACTGTCACTGCTGGAACCTTTGAAAAACATACCAAGTACTGAAGACTAAATGCAGCAATTACTTAGAGCATTGAGATGAGACAAAAGTCCATCTCATCCCCAAATGCTCAGACTCTAAGAGACACCCATAATACTTACTATATTTTTATTTTCTATCTAAAGCTGGTTTTCTTAAAAATCTAGGTTTTGTCTTCATTTCTCTGAGCCATCAAACTTTTAAAACTAGTTATTGAAATGTAAAGAAAATGTTCATTTGATAACATGCTGTCTCCAGACCTGAAAATCCCAGGGGTATGTTCAGCATTGGTCCCTAATCTACTGTGGGCAGCAGACTTAGATGGGCTGCTTCATTTGACCTTGGTGGATGGAAAGTTAATTAGATAGCCCAGAGATTGAAGGAAGTTGAGTCAAGTGCATCAAGTTTATTCTATTTATGCCACAATCTGTCAAACCAAGTTGACATTTAAGAAAGTAGTATTGTAGATGGTAATATTAAAAACAACTAGGATATATTTAAATTTGAATGATTGAAAGAACTAAGCATAGTCACAATATGGTTGAAGTTGTTGTAGATCGTAGAAGTGAAACTACACTTTGAAGATGTTGGTAAGAGTGATGACGTGCTGTACACGTGCAATACATGAAAAGTGACCTCATGCTTAAAAGCTGGAAACAACATCATCATCTGTGCTCTTAGCATTACTTCACCAAGTAGCTTCCATCGATCAGAATACAGATGCCTATGTGAGAAATACATGTAGGGAACACACTTCTACGTAAGTGCTTAACACTATCCTATGACATTTTTCAATACGTCTCCCTTCCTGGGCTTTGGCATTGGGAATCTCTCATATGTGAATCTCAGGTTCTCAATCAGTTCTTTTATAACTCTTAATAATCACATAGTTCATAGAGAACTGAATATTCAGTATCTGTTTTAATTCCTGCTTCTTTATGATATCTATGAAAGAAGTACAAGAGGATGGAGCTGAAGTAATCAATATAAACAATGCAGGCACACACACACACACACAGACCACAAACACCAATCAATTGTTATTGCCTATAGAACTATTTATGACTCTCAAGTTTACAGGTCAATGACCAGATTGCAAAATTGGGAATGTGCTTATTTAATTAGGTAGGGAGAAAGTGATAGAGATAAAATTAATAGACATAAAGGACAGAGGCAATATAAACTAAAATATTTCTGCAAAGAAGTATGGTCTATTGGATTTAATTGAACACGAGGCTGCCACAGCTTCATTGGCAGAACTTACTATCAGTCTTCTTGGGTTTTATATGTATTTTCTGTGGTTGGATTGTGAGTCTCTTAGCAGCTGTCCACCATGGCCTAGGGTCATTGATGTGGTTCCCGTGTTCCTCACAAGGTATTTATGTGACTCAAATGTGGTCCATGTATAACTGATGTGGTCTGTGCATGCCTTGAGAATCTTTTTTATGTTTCAGAGGGAGATTCATTTAAGACGACTGTCTGTGTAGTTTGCGGTTTTCTGGTGGTCTGTAAACTTTAAGATAAGTCTATCAGTGGGGAAAGCAGCACCGCTCTGATGGCAGGTTGACAAAGGTACTTTGTCCCTGCAGTCATTTCATTATAAGGCTACTTTGCCAGGGAGTCTGAGACCACCTACCTGCACACTGAAAACACAGCTGGCATCTGTCTCTGACCCAGACACATGCCCTCTAGACTTCTCTGTAACTGAAAGAAAACATTGCAGCCCAGGCCAGAAGAAAACAAGTACTCTTCCCTGCTTTTTCTGTGGGAAAGGGGAGTTGAAACACAAGTTAATATATTTGAAACATCTAGGGAGAAAAACAACAGAGTTCTGAACACCAGTTAGTTCCCTTACCCTTTGGTATGCTGCTTGCAGAAGACTTACAAAGAAAACCTCTGTTGTTGTGGCAAACAGCAAATGCAACCTGTGATATGTGAGACATTAATCCCCTTGGGCTGGGGAAGTGGAAGAATCAGGTCCCTACATTCGTAAACTGTTTTCTTTAGTTTCTGAGACTGTTTACACAGCAGGTTTTAAGAACTCTGTTAGGAATCTGCTTTCCTGCTTGGTACAGTTACCATAAGTCCACTGGGGCACATTTTAAAGAGACAATTCATTTCATGTAATATCCGGAAGAGTTGATTTGTTCTTGTTCATTTTAATTGTTTTTTTTCAAACTAATAATTATGGTGTGATTTTTGTCTATGCAGCCTTCTTAAAATTGTCCTGAATACATAAAGTGATTATGTTGTCTCAATGCCTTCTTTTCTCGAACCTGCATTTGGTAGAAGATATCCGATTCTACTTGGACTCACTTTAATTCAGCTCAATCTTGTAAAACCATTTGCTAATATAAAGCTTAATAACCTGATAGCCCTGTAAACTGCCTTGTCCACATTTTTAGTCACTAAATTACTAACAAATTTCATGCACTTATATTAAATAAGGAAGTTCCAGGCTACTGGGTAATGTTTGCATGATGTTCTCCTTCCACTAGAACAGTTTCTACTAAACCTACTTAAGATGGGACTTAAGAACTCTGGTTCTCTGGTTATTCAGGGCATCAGCCAAAATGAGAAATACATTGTATGGGGTTGGAGAAATGGCACAGTTGGCAAAACACTGGCTGTGTAAGCATAAGGACCTGAGTTTGGATACCCAGCACTCACATAAAAAGCTAAGGCATGATCCTACACATCTGCGACCCTAGCACTGTAGAAGAGAAACAGAGCCATGTGGATCCTCAGAGATTCCTGGCCGGCCATTTTGCCAATCAGTGAGCTCCCTTTCAGCGAGAAACTCCGTCTCAAAAGAAAATGTAAGGAGCAGAAAGTGGTAGCCAAAGGCACAGGATGTCAGCCTCTGAATTCTACATACATGAGCACACACATGTGAACATACCTGCATGAATGCACAAGCTGCATAAGTACACAAAAATGTGCAGATAGATTAATAGGCTAATAAATATGCCTTGTGTCAAGTTCCAGACCATCTGGAACAAAGTTCTCATGCAGTCATTATTGCTCTTGCCTAGTTTACGGAGAGCTCTTCAGTGTACTCTGTTCAAGTATCCTATAACTAATTAAAATTATAAGTAGAATTTTACTGGCTGTTTCCAGGTCATGAGTTGGGAGTTTAAATACATTACTATAGATAACATCTGCTCTGGAACTGAGAGCTAACCGCTAGATATAATTGTACCTAAAATAATTAGGAGTGAGTGCCAATTACTTTTGAATACCAACCCAAGGACTGTTCCCATTTACTTTGTAGTCTGTAGATCTACACCATAACCTTATAAGCATTTCCTTGATGAATGGTGAAGAGGAGCAAATACCTTGCCAAAGGCAGATTGCTAGTTGGTGGTGGGGCTTTGATGGAAACCAGGATTGTTCAGGTTCTCAGCCACTAAGCCAACACTTACTTAGATAGGATGCTGATTGTTGGATTACCTTCGAGATTTGGGACTGTATCATTCACGGGGACTGTCCAAATTACAGGGATATTTAGCATTTGTTACTTAGTTCTGAGAGTAACTCAATATCTCCGGAATACCCACATATTCCTCATGTCAAACTGACATGTTCTTCAATGGTCAAACAACTACCTGTGTGTCCACCTAGTTGTAGTTGTGTATCAAAGTAGGGTATATGAGAATTCTGTCTGAGATTGGTCGTATGTGAGAGTTAGTTTATTCTATGGCATGAGTGGATAACTTCAACTTATTCGAGAACCAACAGAAGACAAAATGCGAGCTGTAATTCAGGCTTTTAACCTGTCCTAATGACAAGGTCTGTGTCAGATCACAGCTTCTTTCACTTTTCAATCTAGTGTGACCATGGCCACCATATTGTTCCATAGACGTAAAAGAGATTCCCAGCTGCATTTTCTATGTATAAATAGACACTCCATCTCATTTGACCTCCAACCTCTGTAATGGTTTTGGGGATTGACCTCTTCAATAATCCTTCTTCCCTGTTAACAAATGACACAGTGATGAATAACTTGTTTTTCAAAAGGACAACTTTAGCCTGGAGACTCAACATTTGCATAAATAAGATTAAATATATTCTGATGTGCTAACACATTCTGAGGCAATCTGGTAAGTGAGCAAGTAATTAGTTGCCTCATCCAACAATCAAAACAACTGACAATTTCATAGAATTATTTAATAAATCACTAGAAAATGTAATATGCTTCTCAGCTAAACCAACAAAAACAGCAATTTGTAAGGAAAAATGATTGATAAATCATCCCATGATTTGTCCATGATTGACAAACATGGGCAATGAGCAGGCCTAGATGTTGGGGTCTAAGGACAAGGTGTGAATTTCTTATAGACAGGTGCACATTGGTGTATCATTCATTTATTTCTGAGGTTTGACAAAACTTAGGGAAAAGATTTTATGTTAAAGAGATTTTAAATAATATGTTTCCCAGAATGTCTACAAAAAGGATTTTGTATAACTGAAAATCATTTCTCTTCTTTGATTTTTATGTCCTTGAAAGTAATAATTACATTAAGAGTCAGTCACAGCTAGTGTGTGCTCATGATGTGAGCTCCATTCAGAAAGGCCTTGTCTTCTTGTCTTAAACTTTTTCCCCAACCACTAGATATTTTCTCAAGGATTTATCAGCTAGATATAGAACACATGGAAATTTGAAATTAAAACCTTTTTAAAGCTTTGAAAAGTTGAGAAGGCTGTTAAATGTACTTTTAGGCCATTTATTTTTAAAGGTGCAAGAAACATTTAAGCTAGGTATGGTGACACACACTTGTAATTAGAGAATTCAGGAGGCTAAGCCAGGATGAGCACCGAATGTCAGGGTCAACCTGGACTACATAGTAAGTTTAAGTCTAGTCTAGGTTACATAGTGAGTCTTTATCTCAAAAAACAAGGGGAGAGAGAGAGAAAGCAAGAGAGTGAGGAAGTGTGTGTGTATGTGTGTGTGTGTGTGTGTGTGAGAGAGAGAGAGAGAGAGAGAGAGAGAGAGAGAGAATTAAAAAATATATTTCTTGTAAGGCAATATTAATTTCTTTGTTAACTTTTAGAAATATTTGAATTGAATACATGTTTTGCATATCACTCAAATATTTTTAAAGCTTCAAAATGCTGAAATATTTCTTGCAATTTTAGAATTAGAGTTTTTTTTTGAGACTGTATCTTATTATAAACTTGTATTTGGGGTCAGATAGTAAAAATTATTGAACCATAATTCTTGCAGTGTCTGTAAATCCTTTTCAAAATGGCTAGTGATGAAATAATTTGAAGTTTTGAAGCCAAGTGAGTCAACTATTCCCTGAAGTGGAAATGTTCATCTGGGCAAGATCTGTTCCTAAATTGGACCTCAGTAATAGTGTTGGTCCCAGAAACAGTTCCTTTTGAAAATAAGTCATTGATCAACTACAAACAAGTCTGCAGACCTCTGATGGACGTGGGATTGTTATTTTCCCACCCCAGGAAAACCACACCCTCCACCAATATTCTCCTCTGGACTGTATAGTGTGCACATCTTTGCTTGCACTTATAGTTGTAAAGAGAGTTGGAAGATGTCTCCAACATCTTCAGCTCTCCATCTCCCACATGGACTGCTTTTTCAGAAGACAGCAGTTCAGTTCCCAGTACCCACAGCTACTGGCTCAACTGCTTGTAACTCCAGCTCTATGGGATCTGCTGACAACACTGACCTCCCCAACACTGGCCTTCCACTCACATGCTTGTACTGACAGGCAGAAACAAACATGCGTATGTAATGAAAATAGTCATAATATACCTTTAAAGCTGTGAAGCAATTGTTTGAAACCCTTAACACAAAAATCTCTTTCATTAATATAGAAAATTAAAATAGAAGGTCCTTTTGAAGGCTATGAAATCAGACTCATGCTCACCTGATCGAAGTACCTCTGTGTTATTGTTCACAGACATGTTGTTGAGGTCATGTGAACCTCAGGAAATACTCGGTGATAGTTAGACCTTGTCCAACTCACTTACAAGGTAAATTAGAGATTTCTTCTAAACCTTGAAACAGTAGTCAATTTGTAAAAAGTGTTTGCTTTAATGAAGAACTCTATCACAAAAATATCTTTATGATATGCTTAAATCAATATTTATGTATGTGCTATAAATAGATTTATATGATACTGATGTCTATATGTATGTGTGCTTTAGATTTATATGCTATTTTAAAGCATACATATATGTGTTCTACAAATAGAGATATAATTTATATATGTAATTTATATGTGAGTTACTATAAAAGTAGTCATAGTTTCAGTAAATTATGTAAATTGTCACCTCATAAAGAGTGTTGAATACAATTATCTTGAGTTAAATTACTAATAGAACAAGAATGGCCAGGGCACTGGCTTATGCAAAATTGCACATGTGTAGTAGAATTTTGACATTGTCTTTGCCTGATGGGGCAGTCAGTACTCTCCCCTAAATACCATGGAGGGCACTGAACGGAATCTCAGTCAAGATTGTTTGTTCTGTGAGTTTGGGTTTGTTCTTCCTGTTGCAATAGCATCAAAGTATTGAGACATTTTTTTCCTACCTGCTCACTTATGATGAGAAGCTTACTTTTACATTCTTGAGACGCAGTCTCATGTAGCCTCCACCTCACTAACTAGCCAAGAATGACCTTAAACTTCTGATCCTCCTGCCTCAATTTTCTGAAGAAAGGAATTACGGTGTGTGCCATCACATCTGATTGACATGGGGCTAGGAGTCACATCACAGTCAGAGCTTGCGTGTGTTAGACAGGACTCTACCAACTGAGCCTCTTCCCCCTTCCGGACAAGAGATTTCAACAGTTCCATAGCTAAGTTGCTATGAAGTACTATGATAACATTTTCTCCACTATTATGTCAATATTTGTAAACCTGCATTTCTTCTTAGCAAGTTCTGTATTTAGACTTAGGAGACAGAACCTAAACATGACTACTTAGGGATAGAGATTCAGCTAACCATTAGTGCGTAGTCCACAACCCACATTATTCCATTGTCAGCCATTCCCTCTAGTGAAATGGTCCAGAATAACTATTTCTGCCATTCCATCCAAGAGGTTTCTTTATGCTAATAACAAGATTAAATGGAGTAAAAATAGAATTAGCTCCCTCACACCTTAGCTTGACTCCAACTCTTCCGTATGATTGGACCCAACTATT